>CAJHQP010001644.1:0-107745 GCA_905132765.1 Moricandia arvensis
TGGTCTATCCATTGGCAAGCAAGGGAATTTGCACGTACCACTTATATAAAAACATTTTGTTACGGTATAGAGGGCGTGATTTGTTTGGACTGGTCAAAAAAGCCGCATACTCTTTTAGAGTAACTGAATTTCAAGCAACCTTTGAGACAATCAAAGTGTTAAATCCAACTTTGCATGCATACTTGGAACGTGCTGATGTATGTAAGTGGGCACGAGCCCATATTAAAGGTGATAGATATAACCTCCTTACAAGTAACATAGCTGAATCCATAAACAGAGCTTTGTCAGGTGCTAGAAGCTTGCCAATTGTTCACCTTCTAGAATCAATCCGATTAATGATGACACGCTGGTTTGCGACAAGAAAACATGACGCTGAGTTGATGAAAACATCTCTTACTCGTGGTGTAGAGAAGGTGTTGGAGGTAATATATTTTGAATCAAGTTATCTGTATTGTTAGACTGTGAGCTAATATACTAAGCTTTAACATTTGTAGGGACGGATACCAATTGCTAATCAACTAAATGTTCAAGCAATAGACATTCATCAGTCACAAGTGACAGGGGTCTCATCTTTACATGTTGTAAATCTGACCGAGAAGACATGTTCTTGCCGTAGATTTGATTTGGAGAAGCTACCATGTGCTCATGCAATAGCTGCTGCAGAAGCTAGAAAGATATCACATATATCACTTTGTCACCATTACTATCGGAAGCAATACCTTTACAACGCATATTTCACTGCTGTTATGCCCAAAGATGATAATGCTCTAGTTCCAGAAGAAGTTGCAAATTAAATCTGTTTACCACCTAATATCCGCCAATAACCACGAAGACCAAAAAAATCAAGACATAAATCTATTTTGGAAAAGATTGCAGACAAGAAGCGGCCAAGAAAGGAACACACATGTAGAATTTGTGACCAAGTGGGACACAATTCTACAACATGTCCTCTTAAGTGATGAGTATTTGATTCATTTTGGTTGGTGCTACATTTGTTGGTATACTCTTTGGTGTTTCATTTAGTTTTTTTTTCACAAAAGAACATTACCGATAATCCAGTACTTTAAAACCTGCGTAATATACATGATAACCTGCGTAATATACATCCATCATTCTTAAACCAAACAACTAGAAATTTATACAACTGTCTAAAACCGAAAACCAGCAAATTATACATCAGTCAAAACCAAAAAAACATCAACTTATACATCCGTCTAAAACCAAAAAACCAGCAACTTATACATTCGTCTAAAACCAAAACCAGCTACTTCTACATCCGTCTAAAACCAAAAACCAAAAAACAGCAATTTATTCGGCTGTCTCAATTACCTCTTCATAAATATCAGCCGTCAACTTCAAACGCAGTGGTGTTACAATCTGATCACTCAGGCCATCGAAGTTACATCCAAGAGCTAGACACTCAATATACTTTAAATAGTACACACCGCAGTCTCCTGGGTTGTCATTTTTTGGGATCTTCTTGTGCCTACGGAAAGTGAACTGTTTTTCACTTTTCTTTCTCATTGTAGGAGGCAGCATCTTGTTAAGCACTGCCAGTATCATTCTCATGAAAGGTCGACACACCTCTATCATCTGCTTATCACTCATCACAGTGGGAATACTATCATACACATGTATTACCTTCTTAATCAGATCAATGTGTAGAGCAACCCAGTGGTCTCCGTTAACATGGTGGCAGAGGAAAAGATTGTCGACATCTATAATCCACTTCTTACCCGTGACAAAATCAGCCGGGTGTTCTCCATTAAAAGCCTTGATGTAAATATCCGACAACTCATTTGTGTTTTTGTTCCAGTTCTTGTAATCGTTCACCCATGACTTTACAAACCAACTAGACATAAATGCAATTCGAGAAGAGGAATACGGAGACTGGGTTTGCATGGAGCGTCTGTGAAACATAAGCATTGCTGCTGCAATGTGCTACGACATGAAAAAAATTCACGATCAGCAGTATGTTAATAATATTGCCATGAAAAAATGGGAAATAATCTTACAGAGTCATGCAACAAGCCATAGTCATTTGTTGGCCATTTATCTCTTGGTATCATCAACTTCAAAAAAATGCAGCGCTTGCATCTCCATAACCAGACTCCTCTGTTTCCCTAGAAAGAACAAAATGAAATTATAAGACTATCTCGATATAAGAAGCTATGATGAAAGAATGGAAACTTACAAATCAGCCTTGATGAAGTCCAAAACTTTTTGCAGTTTCTCAGCCTCCACCTTAGCTAATGGGTCATAAGCTTCCTTCGAGACATTTTCACCAGTTATGATACGCTTCACTGTTGAGTTCCCCACATATGGCCAAACTTGAGACTTTGTCAACTGAGTTTTGCGTTTGCGTGTATGATACAAGAAAGTTGAAGCAAGTCCTTCCAACACCTCCCTACAGTTTACACTCTTCTCCCACAACATATGATTTTCCCAACCTTCTGCCGAAATGGATTCATCAGTAAGTTCTGGGATCTCAAACGCCTTCTCTAGCTTCACTTTTTAGTGGCATTTGAGATTTCTTCTCTTTCTTTTTCAATTCCTTGTTCTTAAGATCATCTTCCACCGTCTTCTTAGCTTTTTTTTCCTTCTTCACAACACATTGTGTTGGCATTCCATCTTGTGAACTGATCTTCTTCTGAAGCATCCATGACTGAGAAATAGATAATTAGAATTATTACAAACAAAACAAAAAATCGCACAAAGAATAAAGGAAACATACCAAGTCGTTGCTATTACCACCATCATCCTCATACACCTTAGAGTTGGCCACAACAGGAGAAATGTTCACATCAGGAGAAATGTTCACATCAGCCTTGTTTTTAAGAAAATTTATTTCTTCCTCCAATCTTGCAACTTTCTTCAGTAATTCAGACTCGTGTACACCCATTCTAGCCTCCACCTTAGCGTCTATGGTAGCTTCTAATGATTTACTGACCTTCTCAGCTACACTAACATCGATGCTTTCTATTTTTGTAGTGAGGATTTTTATCGACTCAACCAACCCAAGTATGGCAACATTGTGAGCTGTAACCTACAATAAGCAAAGACCAAAACATAACTATGTTAGCATCAAAGCATGTTCTACAACTGATTTCACAAAATTTATGGTACATACCATTTCTGAAGCTTCACCTCCATCACTAGGTTCTTTGTCCTTTTTTCTCTTAGTAGAAGGGCTCTCATCAACTCTATCTGGAACAGCATGTGCCCTGACCTGATGCTTTCTTTTCTGGCCCTCGGAACGTGGCAACACATCCCAAAAACTTACATTTAGTTGACCATTGAGTATGTCAACTATCATGTTATCCAATTCAGTATCCGGTTCTTCGTCGAGCCACTTAGGATACCTATCGTTCATCGGCTTATTAATCATATGCCTAACACGAACCTGTAGTTCAATATATAACAAATTATTAAGATCATGTAAAATAGATAATATATTTACATTCTGATGTTAATGATTGCAACAACTAATATATTTACCTTCTGATGTTTTTTCTTTTCTTGTGCTATGAAATCCTGGAAATTGACACGCTTACGAGAACCATGCCATGACAGAAGAGGAACCTCATCTCCATCTATCTGATTCCCATACATCTCTCCAAAACCAGGGACAGACTCGTATATCCATATAACTAGAGCATGAACACAGCCATGAACTGTATAGCTATCCTTCCCTTCATACGAAACAACTTTGATGGAGTCTACAAGGCTTTTAAAACCAACACGACCCCAAGGATAGCGATTGAAGGCTGCTGGCTCCAACACCCTTTTAGCACAATGCACAGGTATCCTACTGTTCTTCGAAATTCCAAATATCCCAATAGACAATAGACATAGTAAACCAACCATTTTGCGCTTGTCTAAGGACCAGTTCCTGCATACCGGAAAAAGAACTTGCAGTTCGTTTAGTGTCGGTCCTTCGGCTTGAGGAACATTCATCTCCACCCAAAACGCTTCATGATTAGCATCCCATATATCAGTTTTGTCAAAAGGATCACAGTTGAGACCTGTGACCTTATCGGACTCGTTTCAAGCAGCGACCATATCTCATTCCTCTTGACGGCCAATTGATTGGTCAGAAAATAGTGAACATATTTTCCAGACCAGGTGTAATCCAACTCCTTTAGCTTGATGATCACTCCAATAGCAGATTCCCTCAACTCATCCTAAGCGTATGCACCAACAGCTTCTTCAAGCATCTGAATATGCGACAAGAAACAGCTATGATTCATGCTCCTACTCTGAACTGGTGTTTTCCCAACCTCATATAAACGCGGAGGATACTTTCTAATGGCCGAAGATGAAGCCATCCTACAACATATTAACACACTATTGTTCAGTAATTTAATTAGCTTTAAATGTTTAATAACAAAAACAAAGTACCAATCTTGTGTATTCAAAATCTCAATTACATGTATGATTCGAAAAAACGATTTGGACAAAGAAATAGAATACAACACTTGATGTTTTAGTTACATTAGCTTTAAATTCGATTTTGAAATTAGATTAACACACTATTGTTCAGTAATTTCATTAGCTTTAAATGTTTCATAACAAAAACTAAGAACCTATCTTGTCTATTCAAATTCTTAAAGTTCATGTATGATTCGAAAAAAATGAATTGCAAAGAGAGAAATAGAATACAACACTTGATGTTTTAGTTTCACTCGGTTAGCATATATTATAGAGAAAAATCAAATCGATTTTTGAAATTGGGAATTAGGGTTTTTCAATTAAACATGCAATTCAGGTTAGCATAGATTTATAGAGAAAACTCAAATCGATTTTTGAAATTGGGAATTAGGGATTTCGATTTGGGAATTAGGGTTTTCAAATTAAACATGCAATCTATCAATCAATCAATCTATGCTAATAAGAAATTCGAATTACTAGATGAGATCCCTTACTAGATTATGTCTTCCTCGATGATGACAGAGGTGGAGGATAGAGGTGAAATCGAGTTCTTCTTCCTCGAATGACAGAGATGAACTCGATTTTAGGGTGGAGGGCAACAAAGATGACGACAAGTGATGGTGGAGTAGTTGTCGGAGATAGAGGTTAAGCTTTGTCACCGAGAAATATATGGTGGTGTCGGAGATGGGAGTTTGTCGAGAGAAGTGGACTCGAGAAGGTAAAGTACTTCTCCTTTTTTTAATTTTTATTTTTGTTTTTTGTTTTTTTATTTCTCCTCTTCATGTTTAAGATGGTGGGTTTTTGGTAAATTTGTTGATCCCTTGAGTCATTCTAGTAATCACAATGTTATATGAGTTAGTGTAGTATTTTCTCAATTAATTTGAGTCATTCTGAGTAATTTCTCTTAATTAAATAAGTGGAAGTTTGATCAAGGTGTCGTAAGAGACCTTTTCTATGGACGGAATTTTCCGCCCATATTGTGTTTGATTCGGGAAAAACACGTAGATCTAGTTCCCGGGTAGTGTCATTGTATTAGGGAGGATTCAGTTTAGTGAATTCAATATATATTTCTTATTTGTGGAAGTACTGGCTGCCATTTAGAATTATGGTATGCCTTCGTATCTCATCCCCATTCCTTAGCACTTCCATTAAAGAGGTATATTTCTATCTAGAGTGAGATTGGCTATCTCGTTTCTGAGCTCAGTTAGGATGTGGTAGAAGAAAGAAGTTCTTGGGAGAAGACTAGTCACCGTTGGCCTACAATATTATTTTACCAAGTGTTGAAGCGTCGCTCATACCAGTCTTGGAGAGTTAAAAATCTTTTGGGAAAAGATGAAGAGGAGTATTCCATAATCTTGAGCATTGTGAACATAGAAGATAAAAAGGAGCAGAGTATAGAGGTATGCTTAAGGTGCCAGAAGAATTGTGGACAACTAGAAGTAACATATTCAGTAGTCATCTTGAACTTGGATTTGCTGCAATAGCCTAGACATCTCAGCAAGTGGTTCTAATCGAGAAATGTAGCAGATATGATATTTGTTTGGAGAAAGGTTTTGTTCGATTTAGTTCTTTGCCATGGAGTGTACCCATGTCAGTGGCAAAGAATAAAAACTAGAGTTTTCGGTTATGTTCGACTATAGTTAAATCAAGGATGTGACCGTTAGGGTCAAGTATCAAGCTCTAGAATTGAAGAGTGGTTAAGATCGGTCGCAAGGTGCAGTTTTTTTTCAAGGACATTTGATGGACGCTGCATGTTCTATTAAATGCTTATATAGGGAAATAGGAAGTTGAATCCCTTAGTCAGTAAGTTGGAACAAGAAGTTGATGCATGTTTAGAAAAGAGCGCTACTATTACAGAATGGTTGTGTCCAATCATTGTTATCAAGATTCAAAGTTCTTTTGATTGGCCAATTACCATCAGAATTTTGTTCAAGGGTTCGCAAGCATATCAAAGCCACTGACTTGTCTTACCGGTAAAGGTGTCACCTATGAATGGAGTTCAGAAACAAAAGAAGCATTCGATAAACTGAAGCAAGCTTTGACGTCTGCACTTATCATAGCTTTTCCTAAACCTAACCATCTGTACACCGTTCTATACAGATGCATCTCATGTTGGATTAGGTCTTGTACTGATGTAGGACGATAAGGTAATTGCCCATGCATCAAGCAACTAAGAAAACATTAAGTAAACTATCCCAACGCATGACCTGGTAATGGCCGCAGCAGTATTTTCTCTTCGGATTTGGCAATCATATCTATATGGAGAGAAGATCCAAGTGTTCACTCAACCTGATTTGAACCTAAGGCAAAGGCGATGGATGGAGTTTGTAACTGACTATGACATGCCGATTCTATACCATCCAGGAAAAGCAAATGTTGTTGCTGATGCTTTGAGGCAAAGGAAAGTTGAGGTGGATATTGGAAAGGAACTTCAGAATCTTGAAGCAGAGTTCAAGATGATTAGTTTGACTGCCTTGGAAGGAGAGTAAGGAGAACCTTTAGGATTACAAGCAGTGAGCCAAGTTAGTTTACTTTCTTGTAGACGAGAACCTAAGGAAGATTTGAGAAGAGCTGAATGAAAGTAATTTTGGAGGATATCAAGTTTCCAATGATGGAACCTTTTTACTCAATGGTCGGGTAACCGTTCCAAAAGGAGAAGGACATTGAGAAGAAATTCTAAGGACTGCACACCATTCTCTCTTAAGCATTTATCCTGGAAGCACCAAGATGTATCAATACAGAAATTACGAAGTCGTCGTACAAGAGTACTCAGTTGGTGAATTAAGCTTGGTACAGACAAACCTATTGAATCTTCAGTTGCTAGACAGAAGAAGGAAATCAGAAAGCAATAGAACCAGACTTGGACAAGGGAAACTTCAGAAAGATTTGAGTGGTTCATAAGTTTTTGAAGAATATCAGATGAGCAGAAGTGTACCAAAGATTGTAAGGAATGTAATCCTTGGAATGGGTGAGAGTGTATTTGAGAGTAGCACCCTTGGTTTGGATCATGTTAGCGTAATTGATTGTGCATGTTCTTGTTTGATTGTTGCACGGTTAATCAAGTTGACATTTACTAGACCCGAGATGTTACCTTCAGTATGGCACATCACCTAACGTTCCACATTTGCATGTTGTTGATATGGGCGGAAGGCATATAGAAAGATTTCACAAGGCATGGTATTCAGAGACTCGAGGCTGTCAAAAGAAGCATGTAAGCCGCAGTTGACAAGTGTTATTTTGCAGTAATGAATTGATTATCAGAGTTAGAAATTGTTGCCAGTCAAGTATCGGTATGTCACCGTACGAAGCTCTGTATGGTTGACCTTGTAGAACACCAGTGTGTTAGACCGAAGTTGGTGAACGAAGAATCCTTGGTCCAAAAGTAGTAGATGAGGCTGCCGAGAAAGTATGGATAATTCAAGAAAATATGAAGAAAGCCCAAGACCGTCAGAAGAAGTATGCTGACCGCAGTAGAAGAGAACTCATCTTTGTAGTGAATGATCTGATCTTCTTGGAAATAGCTGCCTAGAAAAGAAAGGATCAGTCTAAATTTGGAAAAATTGGTAACCCGATACATTGGTTCGTACAGAATTGCTGCTAGAGTTAGAAAAGTAGCCTAGCGACTTAAACTTCCTCCTGATATGCCTATGCACCCGGTATCTCATGTATCCATGTCGTGTAATCATATTCTGGATCTGAATATGGTCAACCCACAACGACCAGAGAATCTGCAACCCAACCTCACTTATCCTGAAATTCCTTTGTGGATAGACGAGCGTCGTATAAGGAGATTGAAGAGCAGAGGGATTTCTAGAGTTCAGTTAATTTGGGGCAAGCGACAGAAAGATGTGGTCACATGGGAGGATGAAGATAAGTTCAGAGCTGATTACCCGAAACTCTTCTCAGATACCCCAAATCTCCAGTAAAGTGTCCACTTTTATGTTTTGAGAATTCGGGGACGAATTCTTTTGAGGGGGGGGGGAGAATGTAATAACCCTCACTAGGCAGTGAATTTTTGTTCGAGAAAAATTCTGCTCGACCAGATCAGAGTTGGTCGATCAGAGTTGGTCGATCAGATTTAAAAATAAAATCGATCCGATGAACTAATGTCTCAACGGGACTGTCATGTGGTCGAAAGGACTTCCCTTGATAGTTCTGGTCGAGTATTAATTTTCTTGATCGAATTTTATTTAAAATATACGAGTTTAGTTGAAGCAGGACGAAATTTAAAGGTCGAGAGAATTTTAATCGGAAATTGTCCAAAAAATTATCGACCAGCTTCTTAGAATTCCTTATAAATCGTCCATGGTCCTTCACCACCTTGCCTGCCTGATTTCGCAATAAAGGTCACATGACAAGCACAAGCTGCCTGCTTGCTTGCTTCTATAGTAAATGGCACATGATTGTCACAAGATGCTTGCAGCTTTCTTCATGGGAGGGAAAGGTCAGCAGCTTAGAATGCTATAAAACACCTTCTTCTCTCCTTCTGGTCGTCCATAACCTGCAAGAAAAAAAGATAAAATCAGTGAGAAACTGAGAGAAAGTCAGAGAAAAACTGGGAGAAAAGGTTAGGAAAAATCAGAGATTAAACACAGGAGCATGAACGACCCTTTCCAACCTTCTTATGCCTTGAATCAGTGACTGTGGTGTGTGGAATAATTATTAGATGGTCCAAAAGATTCATGAGATCACTTCTCAGCTTATCAATCTCAAGTATGGAACCGGTAAGACCTTAAATCAGTTTGTTCGGATCAGTTTAATCAGATCAGTTTTAGGGAAACTTCATGTCTGGAGTAAACCCTAATCCATGTTCTGTTCTGTCCTGATTGGAACCGAATCTTGATCTCTTTTGTTTAAAGGTCAGGACGTGATCTTAGCATAAAGAGAGTGAGCAACCAAGTTCATCCATCACTGAAGTAAAATCGGTAATGTATGCGTCCTTGTTTTCTGATCAGTCTGAATAGAACCAGTTGATGATAGGTTAAGCTACTGCAAGGATCAGTTGTCAAAGGCTTTTTATGGTTCATAATTGTTTGGTTTCAGTTTGAATAAACCTCATGGAACCGCTAGCTAAGTTGTTATGAACTGACTGGAATTAAACCAAACTGAACTTAATTTGATCTTGTCTAGTACTTGTCTGAGCTGAGCTGTCTACAGTCTGAACTTGTCATATCCTGATCTAGTCTGAGTTGATCTGAACTGCTAAGCTTTTTCCTGAACCGAGCTGAAGATCTGATTTAAGTTTCTTCTTCAAAACCGAACTGTTGGATTAATGATCTTTTGTACCGAACTGCTTTGTTTTAGGTCAGTGGTCGAGGTCAGTGGCGGGATCAATCGGATCCTTCCTTGTGGACATTCTAAATCAGAAGTGAAGTGGAGTGTCATTAGTTGAGCTCGAGTTTAGTCTTCCTTAGCCAATCTCATATAAACAAAGGTGAGTCTAGATAGATAATTTATGAGTTATGAATGAGTATTGCTTAAGTGAATTACTAATTATGGTTGATTGATAAGTAAATCTCTTGACCAATATTAAATTGTGAAGTGTCTACTTAGTATAAATACTTAATAAATATTATTCTCTATTCTTTAAGGTTTATCCCGAGCCTTAGTACTTGTTCTCAAGTACTAATATATAAGTATATTACTAAGTATATAAGTATGAATCATGTGAAGTCTTATCATATTCACTCTCCCTAAAGTCCTGCATTAACGTGGATTGGTCCTGCGATATGGAACAAGGTCACGAATACACGATGATGGGGTCACACCTTGGAGGCCGTGTAACTGCATGCAGCATTAGATGTTCGATCTTGGAATATCTGATGGAGATGATATTTATTTTTCCGCTAGGCTCGGTTAGCCTTGGTGGTTTTCCGGGTTTAGCATATATATATTAAAAGTATGAGTGAATGGCGGGTATCGTAGAGGTGATGTTTAAGATAGGATTCACATCGATAAAAGATAGGCCTTATATATATATGCAATAATTAAGGATTATATTTCCTCTACATTCAAATGGAGTTCTCTGCTCGGGATATTACTAACATTTGTTGGGGTGTGGGATTAGACTCACTGAGTAATCTAGTTACTCATGACTCATTTGTGATGTAGGTAACCAATAGGTGGGAGCCCTTACTTTAGTACGGGAAGGAACAACATTAGCCAGCAGTAGTTTTATTATCCTTGCAAAGTAATTTTTAATCAATCTTATGTATAAATATTGTTTTCTGAAAACCTCGAGGCTAATCTATAATATTTGTGTAAGATGCTTTTCAATGAATAAATATATATTTTATAAAGAATGTTTTTAAAGTACGGGTTCCATATGATATTAGTCCTTGTCCGGACGAACCAACTATTGGGTATTTGCTCGGTCGGGTTGAAAAGCCTCAGGCGATTTCCGATAGGAACGTTGGTGTTTTCTGATTGCTAGTCTAAGGCACTCGGAAGTATTCCGGGAACCTTGGCTCGGCTTTCAGGGAGCATCGACCGTGTCATTTCCGGTCATTTATGATCGGGGATGTCACTATAACTTCCATCCGTTTCGAGATGGACTGCTCGGATCTAGTAAACATGACTATGAACCCGATGGACTGGCCAACATTCACGACGGAGATTGAGATGTTGCAGCGACTTCAGAAGGATTTCGAAGAAGTGAGCTTGATTCATATTCCTCGTAGTATGAATTGTCGGGCGGATTCGCTAGCGAAAGAAGCAAGAAACAGAGGCTATGCTTTCGCTCATATAGATCTGGACAAATGGAGGTGCTTTTCGGAGAATCGGCTCGTCTGACCAACACTTGATCTAACTGAAATGGATAGCTGACAAAAAAATCGGCATCGTTATAGTGTTTTGGCTCATTATAATCAACACAAAACAAAACACATTGAAAACATAAGAACTTGCGCTGCAAAAAACTAGAGTTTAAACACAAAAAAACGATGCAGTAGCAAACACAATACATAAAAAGGTAAAAGAAGCTGAAGCACGTTTTCATCACCATGGTTAAATAGCTATGTCACATGTAGCACGGTTATGATTATGCTGGCCACATCGACTGCACTTGCAAGGCTTCTTATGCTGAACTCCTCTCGATGAATGGATCTTGTCTTCAACAGTCTCGTACCTGCGTTTTCTAGTCCTACCAGCTCATCTTCTTGTTATAGAAGGGTGCACAGTAGCGTGTCCAACATCCTCTGGAACAACCCAACTATCCTCAGGAACACCTATTGGCTTGATGGCTTCTTAATAAATTATTCTCCAAGAGGAAGTAGTGTACATGTCATCCGTAAGTGAATGTGTCTCTCTGCCAACTGTTAAACCAGCTTTAATGGCGTGTTTACATGAAATTTTTAGCAAGTCGTATTTCCCACAAGAGCAACTTCTTCTGTCCAAATCAACCATGCAATCGAATGTATCTCCACGAACTAGAAACCGATTCTCGTCAACTGGTATGACAAGAAACGTTTTACCTTTGACTATCCGCCTATCTATCTTTTTCTCGATGGCAATAGTTAAAGGTTGTGTATGCTTTCTGTTTGCTGTTCGATGTTCGAAGAACCAACGGGTCAACTTCTCTCTAATGTTATCCAATAAAGGAATAACTAGATACTTTCTAGGCGAGCGCAAAGCAGAGTTTATTGATTTAGTCGGGTTTTTCATACTGATGTCGAACCTGAATCCGGGAAACTTGCAGAGAGCCCACTTTGTAACATCAACATCTTTTAAATAGTTCCTAATAGCTGGACTAATATTGCACACAGCTTGAAATCGTTTTTGAAAATCGAATACTCTGTAAGCTTTAGAAGCTTTCGCAACCAAACCAGCCACTCCCTTTCCTGTGTAATGTGTGACCACATTATTCAAAAAATGGTGTATGCAAATTCCATGTTTTACAAGAGGGTGCACATTTTCAAGTGCCTTAGCGATCGAGTCATTTCCTTTAGATGACTCATAACCCAATCCCATGAACGATCATTTTCTGAGTCCACAATTACAAATGCAATAGGATACAAGATAGAGTTTCCATCTAAATATGTAGCAACAAGTAATACCCCTCTGTATTTACTCTTTGAAAATGTTCCATCCACAACAACAACTTTTCGAATACTATGCAAAACCCTCTTACCGATTGCCCAAAGGAAATGAAGAGAAATCAGAATCTACCATCTACATCGATTTCATAAGCCGTATGTGTTCATGGATTAGCTTCTTTCAGCATGTACAAGTATTTGGGAATTTTCCCAAAACTTTTCTCCAGAATACCTCTCACCTCATTAATTGCACTTTCACGAGCATCCCATGCCAAAGATTTAGAAATCTCGCAGCCATGATCCATTCTCATAATCTGTATGACCTCCTTAGTTTTCGGACCTTCTTTCACACCATCATATCTATGCATTATAATCTTGCCAATAGTTTTAGCAGATGTTGTACGACCACCATTTTTCTTACTTGAGGCAGCACATGTGTGATCTGCAACATATTTGTTGATACTGAAATATGTGGAGCCTGATAACCCCATTGCTGGAACACTCTAGTTACACTGCTTGTCAATGCATCGGATATACCAAAGTTTTTTTTTCTTACTTCACAACTTTGTAATCGAAGTTATGCTTCATTGCGGAGATTTCAAAAGATGCTTTCAACGAAAATTTTGTTTCAAATGTTTCATCCTTCTTCAAAACATCAGTCAAAGAATATCGAACACTCTTTCCCTTTTTGTCTTCTTTTGCACCTAAATCGACATCATCATCTTCTTCCAAGCCATTCAACTTACATATTTCTTCGACATGCTTATTCGATTCAGATGAGCTACCATTGTCATCTTGAGGTGAAAACGAGGAAGGTTCACCTCGCTCTCTCAAAGGGGAGTTAGATGCCTCCTTGTTCAGCTCAATGTTGCCATTATTGCAATTTTCATGGATCGGTGAAGTAGAAACACATAACCTTGTTGAAGCTTTACCATGTGCGTATGAAACAAAACTTTTAAGTTGGCTATCATTCCCGATGATCACAGGTGGACAGTCTATAGTACTGGTTAACTCCATTGGTAAGTAGCTTAACTCAATCTCGACCAGATTTTGGTCTATTCCAAAATCCTCAAAAGCCATAATCCTTAACTATGCAAAGGAACTTAGCGATTTCACAAGTAGGACTCTTCCTCCTTTTTCTTTGTCAACAACAAATCCTCATCCTTTAAGGTGCTCATATTTCCAGAACCCACAAGAGGCATAGATATGCATCTTCCTCAAAAACAAAATCAAAAATTGTAGGTGTTTAAGCAAGATCACGTTAAGAAGGGATGAACAAAGAGATGGGAGATACCATGAACAAGGTAACTTTTTGGAAAAAACGTAGCCAACACGAAAAATTAGGAAATTATAGATTTAGAAAATATTCTCTTAACAGATTTCAGAGATATTTGGGAAAATTAACATTAAGAATTTGACAGAACATACATTCTGTGATCCGTAGAATGTAGAGAAATAAGTAGAATGTGAACTCACTGCATTAGAGTACATTATTTTGTTAGATATTGTAACCATACAGTCGTAGGTTACTCGTATATTGGCAGATTTTATGACTTCGTGTTAGAAGATAAATACTAAAGAGTACTTCATGAAATCTTACGAAATGTAGATCATAGAGATAATGGAAGACTGTTTATTCTACGATGGAAGATTAATAGCATTTCAGTTGATTTTACGATCTACTCTCCATATATATATATATTTATGTAATTACCCGAATATAGAATCTACCTTTTCGTAAACAATACATTGTGTAATTTACGATTCGTTGATCAAAAAATGAATTTCTGTTTTACAAATATATAGTCAACCAAAATATTTTTCATATGATTGTTTATTGTTTATGTACATAATGTATATTTTCATATTTTCTTACTCTTAAAATAATTGATATGGATTTTTAAAGTAAGCCAGGGGTATGTTTATTCCAAAATGGACCAAAAAGAGAATTATGGCAAAGGGACAATGTACTTGTTTGTTTGTTCCATTTTTCTCAAAACAAAAACGATGTACTTGACATACAACAGTGAACATTTGGCGAGGATTCATCTCTATTACCTTTACACCAAAAAATTAAATCAGTTATATCCTTCACAAATCTCCATATCCCTCATATTCATTAAACCACTTGTAATTACAAAATTAACCTCACTTATAAAAAAAAGTAAACAGCGACGGGAGGTGCTTTTTCATTTCGTGATTCACTTTTTTGCGTTTGAAGGTGAAATTGAATCCGACGACGCGCGCTGCTCTTCTTCTCTCCCATGTGAAACCTGCTACTCCAGCTCGATCCTCCATCGTCTTCTGCCGCTGTATAAGACCCAATCCTATCCCATGTCCATCGCTGGTGTATCTTCCACCGTAGGAGGTTGAAAACGGGTATGTTTTACGGTTGCTAAGCTCTTGAATGAGCTGAGAAATCAGATTGAATGGATTTAGATGTTGCAGCTTGGTCTCTCAGTCCATTAAAACTTAAATTGAGTAGGAGAATGGTTCCATTGTTTGATTTGTAGTGCATTAAATGTAGATTTCAAAATCAAAATGTGTACGACAGGAGAACTAACAAAACTAGTGATGTAGCTTTTATTATGCACTCTCAAATTAACCTTATAAGCTAGTTTTACTCTCTCAATAAGAGGTTCAGTATAGTACTTAGGGTTCGAATCCACAGAGACTCTAAGATCACACAATAGATTTGTTGTTTTAAAATAAAGTTAGATGAAAGTATAGATTTATGAATATTGAATCAAGGATTGGTTTGGTTTGTGAAGATTATTAAGAATGATTAGACTTAGGGGAACTCTTAGGTAGACTAGGCAATGCAAACTAATGGAAATATTAAGGTTTTTAATGAAGTTCTTGTTCTGAACTCAAAACTTGTGGCCACTGCGTGACATTGATCGACACTACTTATAAACAGGATCGATTCATGTGTTTGATATGTTCTCTACTTTTCTAGTTCAACTTTCATTGTTACTAGGGTTTTAGACTGTTTAAGATATGTTTCAGGGTATAACCAAGATCTCGCTTGTGCCATAACATCCTATAATGTAAGGTTGAAGTGATAATATTTAACTTAGCATTAAGATCTACTTAAACAAAGAACTAATTAGAATAACCCTAACAATTTTATAAAATTAGCAAGCCATTACTACCCTAGAAGAACCCTAAATCTAACAATGAAATTACTCAGACATAATCATGAAGAACACAATAATAAACTGAATAAATTGCATAGAATAATAAGATCAAAAATAAAGTTCGTTATTCCTATACTTAGACGGTGGGAAGTACATGGCCTCCGGTTTTATCACCTCACCAACATAATCCTTCAAACAAACAAACAACAAACAGTGAAAAAAAATTATGGTTAGTTATACCAGTATTACAAGATAATAATCTCTCTGATTTAAGCTACTCTTACCCGAAACCATCAAACATCAAACAAACCAGTTATCCTAAGTTCTACCATTTTTTTTACAAACTACGAGGCACATGTACAAATACTAATCTCTCTTAAGGTTCGACTGGTACTTCCTTCTTCTCTATCTCCTTCTTCATTGGTCTGCACATCATCACCAGAAGGATTATTGTCAGAGTTCGTCTCTTTATCCTCTTCTTCTTACTTGTCCTCATTATCTTCTCCATTCTCTTCTCTTGAGTTCTCCTCGTTATCTTCTCCATTCTCTTCTTCTTCCTCTTCTCTTGAGTTCTCCTCATTCTCTTCTCCATTTCTCTTCGACTTCATTTTCATCCAAGTTCGCCTCTTCTTCCTCTGACCTCTCTTCCTCTTCTACTGCGTTTTCCTCATTTTCTTCTACTTCATTTCAACCGGGTTTGGCTCCTTCTCGTTCTCGCTCTCTTCATCTTCAACAGGGTTGTCCTCATTCTCATTATCTTCCCCAACTCACTTCAAAATCTCAACCTCAACCTCAGGAACTTCTTTTAAAGGATAAGTTATATCATTCAGTGGTTTTGTTTTTTTCTTCTTCTTAGTCCATCGTGTCTTCGCCATTTTCACTTCCTACAATGATAATGAAAGACGGAATGAGACCAAATAGAGAGAGAGAGAGAGACAACGGAATGACACCAAATCGAGAGAGAGAAAGAGAGAGATGACGGAATGAGACCAAATCGATTTCAAATATCGCGAAATTTATGAGTTACAACTCATCGAAAACCTAAACTGAAACAGTCAAGAACCTTACTCTTGATAGTTGTGGTTAGTTTGCTCCGAGACCGTTTCCTTTTCCTCTTAGTTGTACTAGTTTTGCGAGAGAGATAGAGATATGAGAAACTAGAGAGTCGAGAGATATAAAATTATAATGGAAATGAGAGATGATGTCTTTATATGGGTGATGCGATTAGAAACCGCGTTTGATTTTAGGGTTTGGTTGGTTTACCTATATAGATCCGACAAGTAACTGGATGGGTGGGTTTGACCATTGTTTTCTTTGTAAATATCGTCACTTCCCATGGTTTCTTCGTATTTCACTCATTTCTCTATTCAAAAAATAATTATAAACGAAAATAGAGTTATAACAAAGATATCCTAGCTTTCAAAAATTGATCCAAGGGCACTACAGACGATTTTCTCACATTTGGCACGGAGCCTAAAACAAGTGAAAAGGAATATGCATGATTTCATTCAGAGAGACTTGCAAGGAAGATTGAACAGAGAACATCTGGCATAAAGCTTTCCAAATTACAGGAGTAATCAAGACTCACACCAACTCATATTGTAGACTCAAACATATACCAAAATCATGCATCAACTCGTGCAGCAGACTGTCATGGACCTCATGGTTACTGCAGACGTAATGCTTAAATCGTTATTGTTTCTAATGCATTGGCTACAGCTTGTATTGGATCTAATACTTAAATTGTTTAACATATAAAACATGGGAGAATTTCAAATTTACCACTTTTGTTGTACCATTTTTTATTTTTACCTTCATTAAAGAGACATTTTCAAAAATACCACTTTTTAAGAGGTAAAAAATTTTAAAACTAATTAGAATTCTAAATTTTACATTCCTAAACCCTATACCATCCTACACCACTCTTTAACTCTAAACCCTAAGTCTTAGATTAATTAACCCAATGGTTATAAGTGTATTTTTTCCTCTTAAAAAACAAGGATAAAAATGATTAAGGTATTTTTGAAAAGTGATACAAAGAAAATAGTATTTTTAACAATTTCCCATAAAAGATGGCATTTTGGTCTAGTGGTGTGATTCTTGCTTCGGGTGCGAGAGGTCCCTATTTCGATTCTTGGAAATTAGAATGCCCCATTGATCTTTTGCATTAACTGATGAAAACTAGTCGTTTAATAGAGGTAGATCTAAAACTAGATTTTACTTAGATCTGATTAATAAAACATTTTTTGGGGTCAAACAAACAAACAACATTTAAAAATTTAAAATCAGATTCTAATTCGTATGATTCTCGTTTAGTCAAATTCCCGGAATGCCCCATATACAACATTTTGAAAATTTGGTATGTAAGCTTAATTTGCAAATATTTTTAAAGAAAGTTTCTCCCAAAATAAGAACTACATTAATGCAGAGAAAGACTGAGAGTAAGAAACAAACAAGATGATACAAGCTTTTTATCAAAGAGTATCTTTGTCTAATTAAAGTAAAGGGATTATCATAACTTTGCTTATGTATAAGAGAACACATATGGAAAGAGCTTACAATATAAACCATGAAACTCTCTCTTTGGTCTTCAAACTAAAACACATGTGGGGATTATTTATCTACAGAAACTAAGTATGATTCACCAAGGTCCCGACTCTGTCCTCCTCAGCCTTTTCTTTGCACCTCCTTGAATATTCATTATCTCCATCTCCTGTTGTAAATATACACAGCATGGAAACAACCGGCTTTGTAAGTTCAGTTATGAAATGTGCGGTTTAGAGACTAATAAATGATGTCTTCGTGTCAAACAAACTTATGAGTTTAAGAGTTATTACCTGATTCTTTTGCATTTCCAAAATTTTTGCCTGTAAAAACACACAAGGGTTACAATGAGAAACTAAAGGAAATGAATGTAGCATATGAAGAGATGTGATGCTAAGATATGGTTTGTCGATTACCTGCTTTCTTTGTAACTCTTCATTCTCTTCCTTTAACTTTGCAACTTCAGCTTCAAGCTCCACGGTATAAGCCTAAAAAGTAAACAAGCACTACTGAGAAGCTTATGAGATATACAAGAGTGCCATCCAAACAGTACGGTCACATGTAACCATTTTCTTAGGACCGATCACGCTTTACCTTCCCGCAAAAGAAAAAACAAAACAAAACAAAAATGGAGTTACTACAACTTCTTGATGAACTTGAACCCTCAAATACAACCTCTGAGTCACCTCGGGACGTTAGCAAATTACATTCCAGTACATGATCTGTGTGCCGTGAATATCTGCGGATGGCAACATGTATATAGACCAAAACCAGAAGGTTCATATTTGTTTCCAAGACTCATTCAACCACAAGAAACACAAATACTTCAAAACGGTTCTTTTTCAAGTCTAAGTGATTCTGTTTACTACACTGTTTTAGAAAAGACAACTTACACTTTGAATTCAACATTTCACTGTGGTTTAAGGAGAACTTAACTAAAAGACAAGCTAACCAAATTGCTTTTCAAGTCTTTTAGCGTGTAACTCAATCAAGAGCACATACATGGTGAAGTAGAGATAAAACTTTTTACCTGTTTCCTGGCCCGTGACCTTGCGGCTGATTCTCGATTCTTTATCATTCTCCTTTGCCTCCTCTCAACAACTTTCTCTACAGTACCACTCTTTCTACCCCTCACACCACCATTAAACATATAAGGAGATGGAGACAGCGATGAAGAATCACCATTGTTCTTCCCTATCCCATCTGCTGACAATGGCGTAACAGGAGACACAGCACCAACACCCATGGCACCAGCCCCTTGGACCAAACCCATATTGTTCATTAGAGACTGATCTCCAAGTCCCATAAGACCACCTCTTAACACAGGACCAACTTGAGTTCCATAACCAAAACCAGGCTGCATGATTGGCTGTTGCTGGTATTTAGATCTAGCTCCGTTTACATTCAGAGGCAAACTAGAACCTTGAACTTGCATATGATTCACAGCTTGAGGAGAAGCCTGGACAGAGAAACCAGTGTTAGCATCATTACCAAAGTGACAACCTTCGTCCTTTGCAGCAATCTGAGCTTCCTCTCTCACAACGCCAGCACGTACCAAGAACTCCTCCAGAGTTACTTCACCTAACGTCTGCTGCCTCTGGCTGTGAGACTGAGTCAAGTCTGTTCCCCCTCCATCTCTAGACAGATCTTTCCACACTTGGTCAACCGTTTTGGTGCTAAGGGTACGGGGCAGAGTCAAGGAGCCTTGCCTCTGCAACGGCAACCCCCCCTCTTGGCCTCCAGCAAGTGGAATAAGACCACTGGTTGAAGCAGCAACAGCCATGGCTTGTGTTTCTTCAGCAGTCCATATGTTCATTAACAACTCATCCATGTTCATTGACCCAAAATCTTTCCCTAAACTGCTCTGAAACTCGTCGAATGTCAACGAATATATCGAACCTTGTCTGGTCAACGCTCCACCACCGTCTCCTGGTGGCTCATTCCCCAAGTTGTTGTTCTTGAAATTCATCTTACTTACTCAAGAATCTGCTTCCACTAGTTTCAGCTATTTGTTTATCTGAAAATACCCATCAAGACAAACCCTTGTCATCAAAATCATGCATTTCACAGAATCAGATCAGAACACACAGAGAAGAGTCTAGAAAAAATCCAATTCAGAACTCAAAAAATTAACTACACTAACAGATTCCAAAGGATTTTGATAAAACTGATAGCATCAGATTCAAAATTATAGGCTAAATAGTAATTTATGAATAATTAATGTGGACATAAATGGAAACAATTAAGAGGGGATGAGCAAACCTCGAGCTTTGGTGGTACTTATCCACAAGGAGAGAGAGCAAATAGTACCTGTAACCTTTTTCGGATTAATCCGTGTCCTTCGTCGTCGTTGCTCAAAAAGTAATGAAAAACAAAACTGTTTGATGCGTTGTTCGTTTGAATAGGTTCTTTGTCTGCTCGGCCAAGTGTCTCTCTGTCTTCTAACCCATCTGAATTATATACTAACATTTGGAAACTAAACAATACAAAATAAATAGTTTCGCGTCACAATCACTTTTTAGTTTTTACGCATTGTTTATTTTGGTCTGACTTCATCATGTATATTTTTTCTGATGTATTTCTTTTGCTTTGCATATACGGTGATGGATCCCGTATCTCCAACTGTAGAGGCATGGGGTTTTCACATTTTTATTCAATAATTTGGGTAGACCTTTTTATATTTTCCATATTTTCGATTAACGTTTTCTATATACATACCAAATAAACTAGAATATATAGGTTCTCTTTACTTGTAATTGTTGTGGTCGTGGACTTTAAAAAATGTTGTTGCAAAATTTTTGAGTCTAATAACATGGATGTGATCGGGTGGTTAAGACGGTTTGTAAAGATAAGTGTCATTCGAAACTTTCTTCCAATATTATTCATTTTGTGTCAAGCGATAAAGTATCTAATTTCTTTAGCGAACAATCAAATCCATTTAACGTCGGTAAACAAGTCTCCATTAATTAGTCAATTCAATATTGGTCTACCAGCCATTATAGATAAAAAAAAGCTTTTGAGTCTTGACTTCAAAATATTAATTGTAGCTTTAGAAAAAGAAAAAAAAATAAACCCACAAATTAGCCACAAAAAGTACCAAAGCCATAATTTATGGATAAAAATTTATGTTGCAAGCGAGAGAGTAAGATAACTTATAAAGTCGTAAAGTTAATACAAAAATCATCAAAAAAATGTTTGGCGGAATATGACTATAAAACTTTAAAATGGGTAACTCGAACATCATAATCTTCAATGAGGACATTAGGTCATGTTCAATGCAGGGTTCTTAGGCGGGGTTTTTAACTTTTGATTTTTCGTTTTTTTTTTTTTTTTTTTTTTTTTTTACTTTACGGCTAAGAACCGGCTCTTAAAACTCTTATTTAAGAGCCGGTTCTTAGTTTTTCTTAGTTAAAACTAAGAACCGACTCTTAACAAAAGTTAAGAACCCCACCTAAGAACCCTGCAATAAACATGCCCTTAGTCTCTTCTCTCTCATACAGAAATAACTTTCAGAATACACCTTTTTCTCACTCAGTATTACCTTTTCAGAATATTATTTCACGTTTTAGATTTATGCAAATATTGTTTTTAAAAAAAAGAAATATTTTGTATATTTTCTAAACAAAACATCATTAATTGTCTATCTAACTAAAATTCAACCAATAAAAATAATTTACAGAATATGAAAATATGTATTATAAGATTTAGTTGATTTTACATTAAAAATGAAAATATCAGCTAATTTGAAATACATTTTTCTTTCTAAAAAAAATTATTAAAAAATGGAAAGAGTATTTGATAATTAAGAGGTTCTGAATTTATAGATTTATACATTCTCTAGAGTGACATGTAAACCATTTAATTTAACTTTCATTTTTGATAACATACACTTCCTAAGGGACTCCAACACATGACCTCTCATAGAATTGCTAGATTTTCCAAGGGTTTTATCAATTATGCCTACTTATAAAAACATTTAAATCATCTCTATATTTATTTCTATAATAATGTTTAGAAGCAAAATTACTTGATCCACTTTCATTTTTTCTTCCACAATAAAGATTGCTATTTTTATTTATAGAGGAAGAATTATCATGTGTTCAAAGAAAAAAAGAGGAAGAATTATCATTCTTCTATTCTTTACTCTATATTCAGAAATTACTAATTTTAGAAAAAAACATTAAAGCATATCTTATCTAAGATAGAGTTATTCTTTTTAAGAAATAAAACAAAAATACATTGGAGGTGACAGAATACTATTATTACAAGTGTAAAACATAATTATTTCACCTAATCTAGCGTCGTTTTGCAAGAGGCATATGTGTACTTCTCGCTAGTTGTTGTGGTATTTACACATCCTCTTCAATCTCTTTATAATGGGCAACTACTTACGAACAGTGCAGAACCACATCCGTTTCTTCTCTGCGGTATATTGCAGTGGAGGAGATAATGGCTGATAAGAAAGAAAGGGATGAAACCAATGATTTACTCAGAATGTGGCAAAGCGTAATCTTCTTCTCCCTTTAAGCAACTTCCACCTCGTAACTCCTTTAAGTAATGTAGTGTCGATAGGTCATGGAAAGCAGATTTAACAGTATGTGGAATTAGACGGATCTTAAGACATGATAAAAGAATAGTGAGCTACCATTTTTCAAATATCTAGTGTCAAAATAACAGTTTAGGTATTTAATTAAGCATTAGACATTTATTTTTGAGCAACAAGCATTAGACATTTATTTTTGAGCAACAAGCATTAGACATTTAGATATCGTCCGTTTAGCTAAAGATGGTAAGAAGCCATGGCTCAAGATCGGGCAAAACCTTTATGATATCATCATGCATTCTTGAGAAATGTATAAAAATTTGCAAGCCCTTTCTCAAAAAAGAAAGAAAGAAATGTATAATTCTAATAAATTTACTAATGATTTAAATCGATAAATAAAACATGTCTCGCTAGTCAGATGTTGTGTTTAAGTTAAAAGATAGGGAATAATAGGTGAAAGAGGAGCGTTATTTAGATTTATTTGTTTTTTCAACCAACAACCTAACCGTGACTACTAGAGTCAATTAGGGGTGGCCGAACGGGTATCCATTCGGGTATCCATTCGGGTTCGGTTCGTATCTATTCGAATTTCAGATTTTCGAGGTTAAAGATTTTAGTCTCATTCGGATATTTCTAAAATTTTGGTTCATGTTCGGTACAGAACTTTGTGGGTTCGGTCCAGGTTCTGATAACCCATTTAAATTATTTTAAAATTTTAAAATTAATTATATACTTTAAATTTCACAAATTGTTTTTAATAAAATAATATATTACATATAAATTTGAATAACATATGTCAAAATACCTAAACTTAACATATAAATTAGTTTGGTTTTAACATTTGGATAAAAATCAATAGATATTTCAAGTATTTTTGGTGTTTTGAGTATATTTTAGCTATTTGAAACATTTATTTTGGACTATTTGTATACATTTTCAAGAATTTAGACAACTAAAAAATATCTTATTTATTATGGATTTTTTAATATACATTAAATTTACAAATAATTAATATATCTAAGTATATAAATCTATTTCGGATACATTCAGGTACCTAAAATACTTCGGTTCGGGTTAAGTCCGGTTTTGGTTCTTTAAATACCAAAATTTTAAACCTATTCAGATAATTAATTAATTTTGGTTCGAATTCCGTACTAACTTTTTAGATCGGGTTTGGTTTGGTTCTTCATATTCAATTTTTTGCCCGGCCCTAAAGTCAATGATGAAGAACTTCAAGAAGAAAATACTATAATTAGTGAATTGAGAGTATTATTGTCCTTGTATTTAATTTATAAAGACAAAAGATATAATAAGGTGGGTGGTTTTGATAATGGTAAGTGGGCCTCTCTGGAAACAAGAGACGTGGACCAATGAAAAGAGGTAAGAAGACTCTTTGGTTTCTGACATCTTCCCACAAAGAAAGCCTGATGTGAAGGGGAAATAACATCCGTCCACGTTACAGTGACATTCAACGGCTCAGATTTGGCTTCATATGTGTCTACTCGATGTTGGTTCCTTTATTGTTATCGTTGGTTATGGATAGTGATAATTCGACACGTACTTTCCTCACAACTACTTTTTTCCTTTTCTCCATGTATATGTACATAATATTTTTTGTTAATCATATCAGAGTACTAAAGAAGTAAGTGGACCCATCACATATAAGAATATCAAGTGATTTGTTTTTTGCATAATAAATATTTTCCATTCAATTCACTAGTGAATAAACTTTACTATGTACTGCAGTAACCTGCATTTTGCTCGCATTTGCAACCGGTTTTGTTTATTTCAGTCGTATTTAATGATTGGCTCATGGCACTTTGACACCTCATATACTAAGAGAAGTTTTGAGATAGTTTAGAGTGTGATTGGGACTCCAATCAGATGAAAATGATTTTGCTATATGTTTGAGACAACTGAATCATTTTTAGGTCTTTGAAATAAGAAATTAACTTGCTATGATAGTGATACAAAAATAGTCTTACTACATTATTGGCTCCATTCTTAATCTTAACGTTTGTAAACGCATTTAGCTATCAGCTTCGGTGTATCGGATCCATACTTCATTTTAGGTACACTAATAGAAACTCTGTTATAATCATGAAACAACCAAAAAAATTCTTAGCAAATTTACAAAGCAAAAATACCACGAAATGAAAAACATGACTATTTGTGTGTAAATTATGGCAAATAACTACTAAATAGCCACAAAATAAAACGTGACTAAAAATAGGAGAAAAACTCCATTAAAATCTCAAATTTTTTAAATATTTAAAAGCCAA
Source organism: Moricandia arvensis (assembly GCA_905132765.1). NCBI lineage: Eukaryota > Viridiplantae > Streptophyta > Magnoliopsida > Brassicales > Brassicaceae > Moricandia > Moricandia arvensis. The sequence goes on from CAJHQP010001644.1 coordinate 24,974, forward strand.
AAACATTCAATTTATGTTTGAGCCAAAAACATTTTCAACTTTCAAATGTTAGCCGTTTTAACTTGCATATCTTGTTATCCCACCACAATCAATATAAAGCGAGAGGTTCACCTAATAATAATTAAACAAAATTCCACGAATTCACATAATATAAGTAATATCAGAAATACACAACATGAATGTTACAGCCTGAGAACCAGACTATAAAAATGGATGAACTGAGGTTGGGATGATTCGGCTATGGTGTGCGGATGGACTAGGCGTGGGCGATAAGAATAAGACAAGTGATTTGAATTGGATTGAACCGGGTTGGCCTTGAACCTCTATTGTTCCGGGTTGATCTTGAATCTTCAATTGGACCATCTCTTCAATCAATCACTACAAGAAAACGTTTGGTTAACGACCAACAGTTGCGACCACAGAATGGTGGTCGTAATTTTCCTTCTGTGTTACGACCAGTTAACAACCAAAGAGATATTGGTCGTAAAACCGAAGTAAAATTGGGACCACAATAGTTGGTCGTAAAGCAAAAGTAACTTAACCTCTAATTTACGACCAAAAGAAAAAGTGGTCGTAAAGTAGAAGTTAGTTGACTACGGAGTTACGACCAAATATGTAGCTTCGCATTAACGACCAAATTACCTGCACGTGGTAGTTTATTCGAAGTAACATAGTTTTGGTCGTAAATAGGGGGTAATATTCCCCACCTACCATTTTCGAAATATTCCCCACCTACCAAATATGTAGCTTCACATTAACGACCAAATTACATGCACGTGGTAGTTTATTCGAAGTAACATAGTTTTGGTCGTAAATATGGGGTAATATTCCCCACCTACCATTTTCGAAATTTGCCTATAAATACAATCTCATCTTCCATTTTTTAGTTACACAGAAAAAAAAACTAAACAAGATTTTCCAAAAATAAACGAAACAAGATAGAGTAAAAAATGTCTCGAGATATTTATGAGCTTCGAAGTTGGATGTATACACATAAAGATTCTGAGGGAAGAGTGACATCGGAGTTCCTCAACGGGGCAGAAATATTCATGTACCAGGCCGGAAACACGTCTCTCACGAAGGAAACGGGTAAAATGTTCTGTCCATGTGTAAAGTGCAAGAATACAAAATTCGCTCTTAGTGAAACGGTTTGGAAGCATATAGTTAATAGAGGATTTACTCCACATTACTACATTTGGTTTCATCATGGAGAAGGTGATAGTATGAATGAAGCTAGTAGTAGTAATCAGTTTGAAAATATTCGTAATAGATCACAACATTTACCTTCGGAGGATCAGGTGGTAGATCATGATAGGATGCATGAAATGGTTACTAATGCATTTCGTGAAACAAATCCAGTAATTGCTGTAGAAGTAGAAAATGTAGAGGTGGGAGTAGAAAATGTAGAAGGACCTAACTTGGAAGCCAAAAGATTTTATGACATGTTAGCCGCTGCTAATCAGCCAATTTATGAAGGTTGTAGAGATGGTCTTTCTAAGTTATCATTGGTAGCTAGGATGATGAATATCAAAACTGATTATAACTTACCTGAAGTTTGTATGGATGCATGGGCGGAGTTGTTTAAAGAGTATTTGCCTGAAGATAATGTGAGTGCTGAATCTTATTATGAGATTCAAAAACTGGTTCATAGTCTTGGCTTACCTTCAGAGATGATAAATGTCTGTATAGACAACTGTATGATCTTCTGGAGGAAAGATGCAGAGTTGTTGGAGTGTCGATTTTGTAAGAAGCCACGATATAAACCACAAGGACGTGGACGAACTAGGGTACCGTACCAGCGGATGTGGTACTTACCTATTACGGATAGGGTGAAGAGATTATATCAATCTGAAAAGACTGCGGCAGCGATGAGATGGCATGCAAAACATACTCAGAAGGATGGCGAGATCAATCATCCCTCAGATGCAAAAGCGTGGAAACACTTGAATTCGGTGCACAAGGATTTTGCAAGCAACATTCGCAATGTTTATCTTGGATTATGCACAGATGGATTTAGTCATTTTGGAATGTCTGGAAGGCAATACTCACTTTGGCCAGTCATCTTGACGCCATACAACCTTCCACCAGAGATGTGTATGCAAAGGGAATTCCTTTTCATGAGTATATTGATACCTGGGTCTAAGCATCCAAAGCGGTCCCTCGATGTTTTCTTACAACCTCTGATAGAAGAATTGAAAGAATTGTGGTCAACAGGGGTGGAAACATATGATTGTTCAACGAGAACCAACTTTACAATGCGAGCCGTTCTTCTGTGGACTATCAGTGACTTTCCAGCATATGGGATGCTATCAGGTTGGACTACGCATGGGAGACTAGCGTGTCCTTATTGTATGGGAAGCACTAGCGCATTTCAACTGAAGCATGGTAGGAAGACTTCTTGGTTTGATGAAAATCGGAAATTTCTCCCTCTTAGCCATCCGTATCGACGAAACAGAACGTTATTCAAGGCAAAAGTGGTTGTACGGGACACCGCACCTCCTTATTTATCTGGAGAGGAAATTGAGAAAGATATTGATTACTATGGTGCACAAGAAACAGTCAAGAGAGGAGGTAATTGGCATACTCCTGCAAATATGGCTGATGGTTACAGTACACAGCATAACTGGCACAAAAGAGTATATTCTGGGAACTTCCATACTGGAAGGATTTACTGTTGCGACACAATCTAGATGTGATGCATATAGAGAAGAACTTCTTTGAGAACATCATAAATACATTACTGAATGTACCCGGGAAGACAAAAGATAACAAGAACTCGAGGTTGGATTTGCCTGGGTTATGTTGTAGGAGTGAGCTGCATATTAAAAGCGATGGGAAAATTCCAGTTCCTATTTTCAGATTGTCAGCAGAAGCGAAGGCGGCGTTGTTCAAGTGGGTGGCATCAGATGTGAAGTTTTCCGATGGATACGTGTCAAATCTATCTAGATGTGTTGAGCAGGGACAAAAGTTTTCTGGGATGAAGAGTCATGACTGTCATGTATTTATGCAACGACTTCTACCATTTGCCTTTGCGGAGTTGCTTCCAAACAATGTTCACGAAGCACTTGCAGGTAACTTTTCATTTAAATATATAACAGATTTGCATGTCGGAGTATTATATCTTATTAACATGCAATTGGATTAACAGGTATTGGAGTTTTTTTCAGGGATCTCAGCTCACGTACATTAACTGAAGATATCATCAGTCAACTTGATGATAATATCCCGATCTTGATGTGTAATCTTCAGAAAATTTTTCCGCCATCCTTTTTTGACGTCATGGAACATCTAGTTCTCCATCTCCCACACGAGGCATTGCTACGTGGACCGGTACATAACGGATGGATGTATCCCTACGAGCGATCCATGAAATATTTAACAAATTTGGAGTTGTGGATATCAATTCAAGACGGAGGTACAACAAATTTGAGCCCTACATCTTGGCAGCTCAAGCAGACCAAGTTTGTTTTATTCCATATCCGCGGATTAGACAATCTGGAATATCCTGGTTAGCCGCTATTAAAGTTACACCTCGGCGTCGTGTAGTGAGTGACGATGAACAACCGCCTTTGCAAGGAGATGTCGTTAACGAAGTGGCAGTGCCTGAACAACCTGTTGATGAAATTTTACTTGTTGATCCTCAGAACCTAGGATATGAAGACCTTCCAGATGATTTAGTGGATGAAGGCAATGAAGATGAATTTGAAGAAAATGATGAAATATATGATGGTTCAGAAGATGATGACGAGTAATAACATATATATATATGTATTTTGTATTGTATTAATGTTTTTGAAGTTTTGTTAATACTTTTAGAGTTTTAGTATTTTTTAATATTAATTAAGAATTTTCTGATATATTGAGGTTTAGAGTTTTAAAATGATATACTTATGAAGGCAAAGAAGTTTGGGGTTTGGGGTTTCGGACATAGGGTATAGACAACTGTAGTCCCTTTTTGGTCGTAACTATTGGTCCCTCTCTGGTCATAAAGATTGGTCCCTTTTTGGTCGTAAATGTTGGTCCCTCTCTGGTCGTAAATCACTGGTGGTCCCAGGCTGGTCGTAACAGTTGGTCACTCTCTGGTCGTAAAACACAGGTGGTCCCAGGATGGTCGTAATATATATATATTTTAAAAATTGGTCCCTTTTTGGTCGTAAAAATTCCCTACAAATACCAAGTCCCATTCGAAATTGGACATCAAAACACAAACAAAACATCTATTTCTTTAAACATCAAAACACAAAATTCTTTGTAAAAAACATATAGTTTAGTTTTTGCCTAAGAAATTTGTAAAAATATCTTAGACAAATGCTTCCATAGATTTGAAATATTTCTATGGAACCTTTGCCTAAGATATTTATACATGTCTTAGGAATATTTTTTTTCATGACTTTCTTTTTGGTGGTAAATGGGATGTAATGTTTGAATTTGACTTTCTTTTGTCGTAACGTAGAAGTAAAAGTTTGGTCCCGAAGTGGTCGTAAAGCCTTGTAGATTCTTATTGGTTGTTAAGTAAAAGTAAATGTTGGACTCTAAGTGGTCGTAAATATATATAGAATCTAATTGGTCGTAATGTCGTCACTGGTGGTTGCTGATTAGTCGTAACACGTAGTCCCTAATTGGTGGTAAATTCATTTTGGTCGTAATCTAGAAGTAGTTTACGACCACAGGTAAATCCCTATATAAACTCGTCGACCAGAGCTCATTTCGTCGTTCACCATACTCTCTCACTAGCCACCACTTTCCCTCTCTTCAGGTATGTTTTTTTTTCGGTTTTAGTTTTAGTTTTTAGTTTAGGTGGTTAGTTTAGGTGGTAATTAGATTAGGTTTGGAATTGGTTTAGCACATGATTAGATTATTTATATTAGATAATTAGTATTTAATTACTTTTAAAATTATTTTGGAATTAATTGTTTCTAATCATAATTTTTATTTGTATATGTAGATATGGCCGGGAGAAAGAGATTAAGAAATCACGCAGCGAGAAGCCAAACTGCTTCTTACGGCGAACCGAGAATCGTCGTCGGATCCATCAGCTACTAGCTCTGGCACAGCCCGAGAGTTTGTCGTCCCTGAGACCGCGGCCCAAGGCACTCAACCACCTCCTCCTCCGTTTGTGCCACCGCAGCAGCCTCTTGATCAGTTTGACGTCGTGCCTCCCTACTATCCGCAGCAGGATGATCATCAGCAGTATCCTGATCATCATCTGCATCAGCTTCATGATCATCAGCAGCAGCAGCAGCATCATGATCATCATCATCATCAGCAGCAGCAGCAGCAACATCAGCAGCAACAGCATCATGTCCCTCCTCCAGTCCATGAAGCTGCTCCGCCTCCTCCTCCGGGTGTCCATCCGGATTTGCTTGTGCCACCGGATGCTCCCTACGCTAGATACACAGTGGAAGATCTTCTCCAAATGCCGGGCCGAGAAGGTTTACCTATCATCGATCCAGATCGACCACCAAACACGCTCTGGTAATTTTAATTATGATTTTTTCCATATATATGAAATTTTAATTATATATATTTTCATCTAACATTAATCATGAATTTTCAATTTTTTTATAGGTTTCCAACAGATAATCGCTTGGGACGGAGCGTCACAAACATCATAAGGTCGAACTTCCGGGAGCCTCATCCGAACTGGTCCCTTACACCGGACCACGTTCGGAGGACTTGGTTCAAATGTTTTGCGGTAAGTTATTTTCTTTCTTACTTAAATTAATTTATTTCACTTTTTAATTTTATTTAAATATTTAATTATTTCATTTAATTATTTTAATTATTTTTCGCAGCAAAAATGGAACTGGTCTATTGCGGTCAACGAGAGCGTGAAGGAAGGGTTTTACGAGAAGGCGCAAGAACGCCTTAAGAATATTGTCGGCGATTGGAAGGATAAGTGGAGGTTTGATCCTGAGGTCAGCAAATGTAAAACGACCTACATCAGCGATTACGTTTGGAATGGCTTGACGGCTTATTGGAGTATGCCGAAGTCAGTTAAAACTTCGGCCCGTTGCTCCAACAACCGAATGGCGCGTGATGCTGAGGGTAATTTGGTCGTTGTGCCCCACACTTCTGGACAGACTTCTCATGCAGGGAAAGCTCTACAAATTGTAAGTACTAGCTAAAATTTTAAATATTTTTTTTAAAAAAATTTTAATTTGTTTTTAGCTTTTTAATAATTAAATTGTTTATTGATATATTAATTAATTAGTTTAATATATTTAATTATGTTGTTCTGTGGGCTGCGGTGGAAGGAGCACCACCGTCTCTTGCCCGACTTTACAAGTTGACCCATCAGCGTTCTGACGGGACGTTTGTAGATCCCCGAGCAGAGGATCTACAACGATGTTGAGGAGCAGATTCAGGAGGTCCAGACCAAGTTGACGGTGGAACAAGGGGAACCCGTTCAGTTATCCATTGTTGAACAAGACAAAATTTTTGAGAAGGTAATTAATTATTATTCGATTTTATAGTTAATTATGTATATACTAACTCATTTAATTAATTTAAGTTATTTTAAATGAAGGTTATCCCGAAGAAGAGGGGACGGATGATCGGGATCGGTACGGTGAACGATGTCCCGAGGGCTAGAGCTGAATACGCTACAAGACAGCAAGGAGAATCTCAACAGCTCCGAACCGATTTGACAACCGCCAACCAAGTCATTTCGACCCTCCGGACGGACAACGAGGCCAACAGGAACCACATTAGGGCCATGGCGGAGATGTTTAATGTTATGGCGGAAACAAACCCAGCCCTTGCGGAAATGTGGAGACCTCGACGTTCAACGATCTATCCCGACCTAACTCCAGACGAACGAGCAAATGCAGAGCGATGTGCCGATGAACATACCTCCCAGTTTTTCGCAGACATTAATCTTAATAATTAATTAATTAGTTTTCTTATGTAATTTGAATATATATTTTTATTATGTTTTGGATATATTAAGTTAAGTTTATATATTTTTGAAACTGAAGGATTTTTAATTAAATATTAAATTTCGTAAATTAAAAATTTAAAATTTGTGAATTTTAAAAGGTGAAATTTTATTTTATTTCTAGAGGTGAAGTGGTCGTACTAAATAAATCAAACCGAAGTTATCTAGTCGTACATTTTACGACCAAGTTGTTTCTATGGTTCAAGACTCGAGGTTATGTGGTCGTACATTTTACCTCCATTTAAATGCTGTTTTACGTTGGATTTGACTTCTACTTTACGACCAGGATTTACGACCAATTTACGTCTAATTTAGTGGACGTAACTTTACGTCAAATCAACCTCTAGTGTATGACTACGTGTTTTACATCCGTGTTACGACCAAAATGTTTAGTCGTAATATTTAAGTCTACGTTACGACCAAAATTGAATTACGACGGGCTAATAACGACTAAACGCTTTTCGTTGTTATGTGGTCATAAAAGGATATTTACGACCAGATAACCTCTAAATGTGTGGTCGTTATGCCCACGTTTTCTTGTAGTGAATAGGTCCTGGCTGGTTTGCTCCTCTTGATCTAGGATCTCTTGAACAACTTTGGAGAATCCAGCTCTTATGGTCTTGGCTCCGTTACGGGTGGTCGGGCCATGTCTGATTATGGGAACCTCTATTTGGATGGCCGCATCATTCCCTCCCCCTTAAAAAGGTTCTGGCCTCAGAACGCTATCATCTGCTAGGAAAGGGGACAAATCAGATACATTGAACACATTGGAAATCTTAAACTCACTTGGAAGCTCAATCTTGTAAGCATTGTCATTGATTTTCTCAAGGACCCGGAATGGACCAGTTCTGCGGGGTGATAGGTTGGACTTCCTCTCTTCTAGGAACCTCTCAGGTCTCATATGTAACCACACCAAATCGCCTGATTTGAACAAGACCTCCTTTATGTTCTTGTCAAGTTTGGCCTTGAATGGCTTCAAGCATCTCCTTGGTCTTCTGGTGCAGGTTTCGGACAAACTCGGCCTTGACTGCACCATCTCGCTACGGTACATAGGGCTTGGAAGGTCAAGAAGGTTCATAGGAATTTCTAGTTGAAAACCATAGACAACTTTAAAAGGGGAAAGGTTAGTAGCAGGATGCCTAGCATGGTTATAGGCAAACTCGATAAATGGTAAGCATGACAACCATTTTCTCAAATTCTTACCGACCGTAGCTCTCAATAGTTAAGAGAGAGTACGGTTTACTACCTCTGTCTGGCCATCGGTCTGGGGATGGCATGTGGTGGAGAACAGCAGCTTGGTACCAATCTTACCCCAGAGTGTCCTCCATAAGTGGCTTAGGAATTTGAAATCTCGGTCAGACACTATGGTTTGAGGAACACCATGTAAGCGGACCACCTCTCTGAAAAACAGGTCGGTTGTTTGGGTAGCATCATTTGTTTTGTTACATGCTATGAAATGGACCATCTTGGAGAACCTATCCACCACTACAAAAATGGAGTCCTTGTGGTTTATCTTGGGTAATCCCAGCACAAAGTCCATAAAAATATCTACCCATGGGTGGTTAGGAATAAGTAATGGCATATGTAAACCGTAAAGATATGACCTGGATTTGGTCTGAAGGCAGACGGTGCACTTGGCGCATAAGGTCTCAACGTCCCTTTTCATGTTCGGCCAGAAGAAGTGGTCGGTGAGGACACTTAAGGTCTTGTCTCGACTGAAGTGTCCATGAGGCCACCACCATGGGCCTCCCTAACCAGCAATTCCCTCATAGAACCTTTGGGAATGCATAGTTTCTTTTCCTTGAACAAGAAACCTTCATATTGGTAATAAGGACCGAATGCTCCTTGTGTAGTGTTCCTGAAAGCTTCTTGAAAATCAAGGTCAGTAGCATAAGAATCTAATGAATTCAAAACCCATGATATTAGCTTCCATGGTTGAGATAAGAGTGTATCTCCTGGACAAAACATCGGCCACCACATTCTCTTTGCCCTTTTTGTATTTAATCACATAATGGAAAGTCTCCACAAACTCCAACCATCTGGCGTGTCTCCTCTTCAATGTGGTCTGACCTCTTAGATGCTTAAGAGTCTCATGATTTGTATGAATAACAAATTCTTTAGACAAGAGATAATGTTGCCAAGTTTCAAGAGATATTACTAGAGCTTAAAGTTCTTTGTCATAGGTGGGATAATTGAGGGCAGCTCCACTCAATTTCTCACTGATGTAGGCCACATGTCGGCCTCCTTGCATAAGTACAGCTCCTATGCCTGAAGCTGATGCATCACATTCAATCTCAAAAGTTTTATCGAAGTTAGGCAGGGTAAGGACTGGTGCATGAGTCAAACTATATTTAAGCTTGTTAAGAGACTCTTCTTGGGCTGGTCCCCAAGTAAAGGATACAATTTTGTTGATCACAGAAGTCATAGGGGCAGAAATGGTACTAAAGTCCTTGACAAACCGTCAATAGAAGCTGGCTAGACCATGAAAACTACAGACATGTCCGATCGTGGTTGGTGTGGGCCAGTCTTGTATCGCCTTGATCTTTTCCTCATCGACCTTCAGTCCCCGTGAGCTAACAATGAATCCTAAAAACACCACTTTATCAGTGCAAAATACACATTTCTAAGGTTGGCATAAAGTCCTTCTTGCGTCAAAGCTTTCAGCACCTGTTCTAAATGACCAACATGGTCGGTTATGCAACGACTATAAACCAGTATGTCATCAAAGTACACGACCAAAAACTTACTGATGTAGGGTCTTAGAACCTGGTTCATGAGTCTCATGAAGGTTACAAGGGCATTGGTGAGGCCGAATGACATCACTAACCACTCGTAAAGACCTTGCTTGATTTTGAAAGTAGTCTTCCACTCGTCTCCTTCCTTCATGCGAACTTGGTGGTATCCACTCCTGAGATCATTATAAAACATAGTAGACCCACTTATTTCATCCAACATATAATCTAATCTAGGTATGGGATACCGGTATTTGATGGTTATGTTGTTGATGGCTCGACAGTCCACACACATACTCCATGATCCGTCCTTCTTGGGCACCAGTAGGACCGTAACCGCACATGGAGTCAGACTCTCATGGATGTAACCCTTGTCCATGAGGTCTCGGACCTGCTTCTCCAACTCCTTTGCTTCCTCGGGGTTGAGTCGGTAGGCAGCTCGGTTGGGTAAGAGTGCGCCTGGTACAAGATCAATCTGATGTTCTATGCCATGGATTGGGGGTAAGCCGGCTGGGATCTCACCAGGAAAGACATCCTGATATCGTTCCATGAGGTCTTGCACCTCAGCTGGTAACTCTTGGGCCTCAAAACCTACAAAACAACCTTCCTTGAAGACCATTAGTAGCACCTATGTCTCATGATGTAAGGATTTTATCACTTGACCAGAAGTAATATAAAGGTTAGTCTTACTTACCTTGCTGGCCTGGGACATTGCCTTCTGCATGTCATGAACCTCTTGGGGGTTGAGGGGTGCCAGGGTATGTTTCTTGTTGTTATGGTTGAAGCAGTAGACATTGGTCCAACCATGGTGAATGGTTTCCTTGTCAAACTGCCACGGCCTACCTAGAAGTAGATGTCCGGCTTGCATGGGCACCACATCATACTTAACTTGATCATGGTACTTGCCAATGTTAAAGGATATCACACTTGCTCAGCTATCTTAAGCTCAGTTTCATCATTGAGCCATTTGAGTCGGTATGGTCGGGGGTGGGGAGTCTTGACCAAACCTAGCTTATCAACAAGATACTTGCTAGCCATGTTAGTACAAGAACCACCATCTAAAATCAAGCTACATAACTTTTGCTCGACATTACACCTCGTATGAAAGATGTTTTCTCTTTGGATAGTCTATGGGTCATAGAGGGCACTAAGGGATCGCCTAGTAACCAGTAACTCTCCGGTTTCAGGGTCTTCGACCACCTCGTCATCAGTTTCAAGGGATTCCACCTCGGCCTCATCTTGTGACACGTACTCACCATCGGCCTTGAGGATCATCACACGCTTGTTTGGGAAATCCTTGGTGTAGTGTTCTTTTCCCTGACATTTAAAAAAGTGATGTCACGGGTCCGTTGAAGTTGAGTTTGAGACTTACCTTGGCCGAATGGACCAGTATTGGTTGGCCTGGCTGGGTTTCTTTTGAAACAACTGTCCACTTCAATGGACTTGCCCTTGTCAACACCCTTAGGACCAGTAGGTGTCCAGGGAGTCTTACTCCTGGCAGTAGACACGTTCTTCCTCCTAATGTCTTGTTCCTCTTGAATGGCATTGTGAAGCAGGTCGTTTAAGTTCTCATACGATTGCCTCTCCAATTTGCGACCAATACGGTCTTGTAGACCGTCCAGAAATTGGGCCATCAAGGTCTCCTCTGTCTCACGAGTCTTGAGCTTGTTGAGTAGAGCTTCAAACTCCTTGAAATACTCCTCAACAGACCTAGTTCTCTGGGAAAATTTACGAAAACATTTCTGTAAGTCGCTTTGGTAATAAGATGGAACATACCTGGTTCGAAGCTTGGATCGCATCTCATCCCACGTCTCAACCCTATAGGCTCGGCCAGCATCGGCGACCTCTCGGTCCCACCAGGCGAGGGAATTGTCGGTTAGTTGGGCTGCGGCTAGGGCGATCTTCTTGGCATCAGAATATCAATAGTAGTCAAAAATGTATTCCATGCGCCTCTCCCATTCGACATATGCATCCGGGTTAACCTTCTCGGCAAAAGTGGGTGGGTTAAGCTTGAGTTCCTTGCTTCCTTGCCATTGAATTTCCTCATCGTGGTTCCTCCTCCGGATTGGGCTTCCTTCATCTTGGATCCGATGTTCTCCTCGACCCACTGCCCTTCCACGGACTGGTCGACGTACACCTCGATCGGGTGGTTCGGAGTTAGAACTATCCCCTTCAGTTTGGGATCGGGGATCCTCCAAGTACGGATGGTTCCTGCCCTTGGGTCGGGGTTCACCAGCTCGGTTCCCTTGTTCCAGTTGGGCAAGTTGTGCGGTCACAGCATCTAGGGTGGCATTAAGTTGGGTTTGGCCGGCTATTACCTGAGCATTGATCTCTGCTTGGGTTGGCCCTTCTTGACCTACATCCCCCATGCTCACTATAAACAAAAGAGAAAGGTCAAATGCAAAAAGGAATAAAAGAAGAGAAAGGAATGGAAATTTTAAAAACAAAGAAAATATCTAGATTATATGAAAATGGAAAGATGTAATTTAAATCCTTTTTTGAAATGAAAATCAAAATCAATTCAAAAAAATAAAAAGGAAAGAAGAATATTTTTTTTAGAATAAATCCAAGGAATCTAAACAATTCAAAAAAGGAAAAAGACAGTCAAATTTTAATGCAAGAGAATATCGACCTTCCTGATTTGGAAGGAGGCCGTTTAATTACTCAAACAACTCGGCCAAGGATTATTCTCCAGGTAATGAATCTAGCAACCCTAGGATGAACACGAGTAAGAGCAGCAAGAACAATGACTACACTAGTTTTTTTAAAAGTTTTTGGATGGATCGATATGCAAGCAAGAAAAAGGATGGGATACAACCGAATGTTTTTTGTAGGAGCCTTTAGCTCTGATACCAAATGTTACAGCCTGAGAACCAGACTATAAAGATGGATGAACTGAGGTTGGGATGATTCGGCTATGGTGTGCGGATGGACTAGGCATGGGCGATGGGAATAGGGTGATTCGGGTGATGAAATCTTGATAAGATTCAAGGCCCCTTGTAGTAGGTTTCACACGCAAGAACTAGAGAGAGAAGCTAGGGTTTTCGGTTGGGCAAACTGGCTCATATATTTCATAAGGTAAAAAAAGTACAAGTCTCCTTATATGGGGTTTATATAGCACGCGATGTGGTTTGCCCTTCTACGGGTCTTAAAGCAAAAACAACATGGAGTTCAAAGCATTAAGGCCTAAACATCAAGAAGGCCGACACTCCTAGACTCTAAACAAAGACTAAAAAATTGGCCTTGAATTATTGGACTCAGAATATTAAAAATGACTTAAAAAATTTCCCCATAAGTTCTTAAAATCGAAAATGTAAATAAAATCAAAATAGCCACAAACCAAAAATAATAAACCGGTTAGAAATCAAAATTGAAATCTTACCTGCTTACCTTTATGGGTAGATGGTGTACTCAGACCCGGATTGGGTTGAGGTTGGGTCTAACTCGAGATTGCATATGGATATGATTGAGCCAGACCGGTTTAGGGCGAGTGATTTGAATTGGATTGAACCGGGTTGGCCTTGAACCTCTATTGGACCCGGCTGATCTTGAATCTTCAGTTGGACCATCTCTTCAATCAATAGGTCATGACCGGTTTGCTCCTCTTGATCTAGGATCTCTTGGACAGCTTTGGAGAATCCAACTCTTATGGTCTTGGGTCCGTTCCGGGTGGTCGGGACATGTCTGATTATGGGAACCTCTATTTGGATGGCCGCATCAAGGAAACAATATCAGCAAGATAATACCATCTATACTAAATCTCGACTCAATCTAGGGTTCAACAACCCTATACACTGTATACTATATAACTAGGGCCCTGGTGACATCGTGTTCCTCCTCTCTGTCGGCAATATCCTATCTCCTTACCACAAAGGCTACAAGAAGGAACTTTTAACCGACCGCAGTCCACAGTCATTCGAGTCACCGCGCAACAGCCCACAGTCATTCGGGTCACCGCGCAACAGCCCACAGTCATTCGGGTCACTGCCGGACACTACACCGTCGTGTAATACTCAGCCATAGGCCCTGACCCCGTTCCTCTGAGTCTTCCCGATTCAGCGAATAAGGGGTGAACCCGCTGGGTACAAGGTCGAGGAAACACTATTTCACCCTTAACATGCCTCTCATTGTGGGTTACACAAATGCTAGATGGCCGACTGACAACATGCGGGTTAAGGTTTATTTTAAAGCAGAAAATCTATCAAATTAACTCTACGAACTACTCTTGCCAAAGAGAGGTCTAATTGTAGTACTTAGGGATCAAATCCACAGAGAGCGATGACACACAATAGATTTCTGTATTTCTAATATCTAAGATATGCAAGCTATAAATAGAGGTTTATTATAGGTTTTATCCGAAAAGGAATTTTTCTAAATAATTTAAGTTGATTCAAATATGGAAAAGATAGATTTAGGGTTTCAGAAAAGTGAATTATAGTGGATAAGATGCAGTAAATTATTAACATGTGAGGACATTAATTAACTAGTCTAACCTCTTCTTGTTCCAACTCTCATATGCAAACACATGAGTCGACCGTCGACCGACGACTAAGGCCAAGTGCCAATCGACGCTATCAGACATGAAGTTTGTCTGCTAGGTTAATTAAACCAGCTCGCATGTATTAACAACCTAGCTCAATGGAATCAATTCTGGCACATAACCTACTCTCGTAGTTGTCAATGTCCTAAGTTTATATTTCTTGTTAGCTACTCCAGAACGCAAGCATTAAACACAATTCCAAAGATTGATATCTCTTTATGCTAGCAATCCTATTTTGGGGCTAATTCATCAATATCATTATAAACCCTAAATCTAACAAGATAATTACTCAAACATAATCATAAAAAGCATGATAAACTGAATAGTATAATGCATAAAAAATAATAGAGTTCCAATAGAAATCTCTGAAGAAGTTCAGATCTCTCCCCTAATCTACTAAGAAAAAAAGCTGTAAATAATACTTTGTGTAATATGAAATATGTGTGTCTCTACCTAAACAATGACATAACCTTTATAAACTAGGTCAAAACTCGTTCAGGGGTATTCTTGTAATTTTTCTTGACTTGGGCTTAAAGTTGGCCAATACTTCTGTGAGTAGGCCGTCGATCGACAACAAGGATGCTCCGTCGATCGATGGTCATGCTTGAATTTGACTCGGACTTAGCTGATCGCGAACATCTACTAGATATCTCTTCTGGATGCTCTAACAAACTCCATTATCTCCACAATGCTCCAAAATGTAATTTGACCTGAAAGAACTCTAAAATACAGTCTAGACATACATAGTAGACTCCAAATAGGATCCAAATAATGGTCTAAAACTGGTAAATAACAAGGTATATCAACTCTCCCAGACTTAACATTTGCTTGTTCTCAAGTAAAACAAAAGTAGCATGTGAAAGAGGTTTGAAATGCGGGGACTCACATATACATAAGCATAAATATCACCCCTACTATATTGCAACCTCATCGAATAATGCTAATCAAAGAGAGACTTTATATGCTCTATCCTAGTATAGCAACCAAATCCATTCTACCAGCAATTCAATAAATACTAATTTGAATCATCCCTCTACTGATCTCATTTCTTTGCATAAAAATAAAGTGCAGCTTTACCTTGGGAGTATCGATCAAAGGATACACAGACTCAACTCCTGCAAACCTGCATGTATAGGTGTAAAGTCTTTCCTAATCCATTTCTTCCCTCTTCTCTCTCAGAATCTTTTTGGATCTCAAATTCAATGGACAATGATGCTGCTATAGTCCATCTTGCCATCTCATTTTTGAATTTTTTTTTGAACAAAGTTGTAAACGAATAGTGGGGTCATCGTTAATGTACCTACCCATCGCTTCCAACAATGTGTGATCATTCCTTTGAATTATATAATAGTGGGGTCATCGGTAATGTACCAACCCCTCTGCATCTCAAGAAATTATTTCAATCTTTTCTCTTATAGATCCTGAAGAGAGAGAGAAAAGGGAAATCAGAAATACACAAACTAGTACCTTAGAAACTTGCAGAAGGAATCCGATCTGATGTATACCAAACCCCAAAGTAAGCAAAGTAGCCAATATTAGGTTGGAGATCAGCTTTGGTTCCTTCAAACTTTCTTAGTAAGTGTGATCTAATGGCAAGATGATCTACTTTGGCATCTCTAGTAATCAACATGTCTAAGAATGGTGCTATAGTGTGGTTAGTCAATAAATAAGTTCTGATCATAATCTCTTTCTTGACTCTATAAAAACTATTTAAAAAACTTAATAAATAAAAGCTCAAAATAGATAAAAACATCAGCGAACCTCCCCCATACTTATTTAAAAATGTCCCCAGTGATATCCCGTCGGGTTTGGTCAATAAAAACTAAAGCATAAGTAAAAAATAGAGAGAAAGTCGATGGTGGCTGTTGACCGATGGTGGCTGTTGAGTGTCGACCGATGGTTAACCATCCAAGCCGTCAACCGATGGTGAGGTATTGGTGTCGACCGATGTTGATTTTGAATTGTCCTACTCTTCCTTTGAAAACCTAAAGTAATTGAGAAAAACGTAATTAATAACTAAATAGCTAAAAATAAAATTTACTAACAAGTGGGTTGCCTCCCACTCAGCCCTTGATTATAGTCTTAAGCTCGACGTTTGGACTTCTGGTCTAGGAAAGTGGTTGATAAAACAATTGTGGAAAGCAAGTATCCACATAGTCTCTTCTCGTCTCAAACCATGCACTAATGAAGCCCTGCACAACATCATCTGCTCTGGTTCTCTGGTTGTCCATATTTTTATGAGAAATCGCCATTCTGCTCATCCTTTCTTTGAGTGCTTGAATGCATCCCATCAACATGTTAAGTATGGCTTCTATGGGCTCAGAAATATCTTCCAAACTTTGGTAGATACTATCCCTCATCAAGTCCTGAAAAAGGTAAACTCCATCGAGCTTGTTTGTAATAGCTCCTCCGTTATCAGCCTCTACCTAAATGCTGCGTGGTGACTATCGATCGATGGCCAAGTGTTGCCGTAGGTCGACGCTGAACTCACTGCCCCAATCGATGTTTTTTTTTCTGAAGAGATTCCCTGATCCGTTGGCCATATCTAGTATGTATGTGATATCGTCCTTGGATACATTGAGAATCTTTCCATCCATTGTTCATGCATATACGTCTGGGTCTCATAATTTCAAACTCATCTGGTCTGAGATAGCCATATTCTTCATTGTATTATACCAGATTGTCGTCGATCGATGGTATTAAGTCATTGTCGATCGATGTTGCATTCCAGGTTCATTGTAGGAAGCATCGTATTCTGGGTTATATTGGTTTCTGGCATCATCTCACAATATTGCTGCCCAATGTAGACTATATCTTCTTGACTGTCTTCATCGTTTTGATATGTGGCATAACCGTCGACCAATGTTAGAGGTTGAGTATCGATGCTGAAGGGTGGGTTTCGTGCTGGTTCTGGTAATAGCTACCGTCGACCGATACCAAGGGTTGGGTGTCGATAGATGTTGTGTCCACATGCTCGTCGTCTTGATCGTAATTGCAGAAGCATGTAGCAATCAAGCCTGGATCATCACCCAATTCTATCTGAGTAGCCTTGTTCTTGACTTTAACAGGTTCATAAAAGTTGTTTGGATCAATCAAGGATAAATAAACCAGTTTGTCTTCATGTCGTAGATAGCTCCCACTGTTGCCATGAATTATCTTCCAAGGAGTAAGGAAGAGTTTCAATCACTTTTTATATCCATCACATGGAAGTCTACTGAAACTAAGGCGTTGCAAATCTGCATTGGGACGTCTCAGGCTATCTCTCCCAAATTCACTTTGGAGCAATTCACAAAGGTGAATGAATCACTAGAAGGCTCCACTTTCAGGCTTAGCCTCTCTGCCATTACTCTAGGCATGATGCTAACTGCTGATTCAGTATCGCAAAGGGCGTTAGGATACTCGTGACCTTTGACAAAACATGGGATCACAAATTTCCTAGGGTCACTTTTCTTCTTGAGAGTGGTCCTCTGCTCAGCTTCTCTCTGAGGTCATTGAACATGCTCTCTATATCCTTTTATGTTTCCTTGGATTCCTTAAAAAACATCCACAATCTATGAGTATAATATGCTTCATCAAATTGAGTAATTAAAGGAATTTTAAAAACTCTTTTGGCAAAGCCATCCATCTCTTTGTCAGTTGCTTCTCTGCGAAGATATTTGAGAATCTTCAGCTTCTTTCTGGGGTGCCTTTCTGTTGTCATAGGGTTAGGTGTATCGGCGTTCTGTTCTTGAGTCTCCATACTCGAAGGTCTGACAAATAGCTTCTGGTGTTGGAGGTATTTGATGGAAGTGTGCATATGGATCCTTAGATTGAGGTATTTGATGACCCTGAACATACAATTGTTTCTCAGAGAAAATTGAAGTATGAAGGTGACGTTGACCAAGGACCATCGGTCGCAACATCAATCGACACCACCGTTGGAGCATCAATCAACATCAACACTAGAGAGTCGATCGACACCCGTCTACCAAAGCATAATGAGTTGGAAGTGTGTCAAAAAAAATTTGATGGAGGAACCTCTACGAGATCAGACAAGTCCGGGGGAAAGAGTAGCAAAAAGAAAAGGAGGAATTGGAAGAAGAGAAAAAGGATCAGCGGTCCTCAGTTATTATTGATTCCTCACTTTTCAAATGGTGTCAGGAAATACAAAGTGCGCAGAAGATGCTTCTCACAGCTGTTTTCAATTCGAGCACTCCTTATTGCTGAGATAATAGACAAAGGTGAAGATTCCATGGAGGCATTCACAAAAAGTGTGACAAAGCTCAAGATATTGGACATTGTGAATTGTTGGAGCAAGTTCTAAATCTCACATGAACTGAATCATAGTTCCAAAACGCCAAGCTAAAAACTATAACCAAGCGCTGAATGGGAAGTAACCCACTGTTTAGTAAGTTTTAAATTTTGTTTTACTTTCATTTATTAGTGATTTTTTGTTTTTTCTTTATTTCAGGTAAAAAAAGATTCGAGTAAGATAGTCTACACAAAGCATTCACCGACACCTGATAAATGTCAATCGACAGAGCAAATCGAGCATCAATCGATCACCACTTAAATGTGTCAATCGACGGTCACCATCAGCAAGCAGGTATATCGTTTTTCTTTATTAAATTTTGTACTTATAATTTATTTATCCTATCCAAACCAGGACGAGATAACATTGAAGACAATGTTATTTAAGTTTGGGAAGGTTCACTAATGTTGTTTATTGTTTTCAACTTTTATTTTCTATATGAGAATTCGGCCAAAAAAAGCATCAACTTTGCACGAATTGCCAAAATAAACATGAACTTTTGGGCTGACCCAAAAAACACAAAACTTTTATTGACTTCAGAATTAATTAATGATGTTTTCGTTGACTTACCAATTTAGCATGCCGTCAGTAACTTTAACAGAAAAATTTCAGCATTAAACGTTGGCGTTAAGTAAAACGACGTCGTTTTCAAATGAGATGAAACGACGTCGTTTTACATGATTTTTGGAAATAAAAACAAGTAGATCCCTGGATTCGAACTCGGGTCGGTCAGATCAAATGACAAGGTACTTTACCACTGTGCTAGTGACACTTTAAATGTATTTGCTAACACATTTAATTTTATTTGGTACAGGTTGAAACTTAAAAAGATCATTAAAATTTCAAAAAAAATGAAAATAAAAAGAAACTTTTTATAAAATTAATTTTGAAATTAAAATTAATTTTTTTTATTTAGAAAAATCAAGCATCTTCCAAAATTCACAAAATTTTCTTCAATTGCTAAAAATTGAAATTAGTTGTACAAACATAAAAAGATATCTACATATTAAAATTAAATTAAAATGCTTGAAATAAATATTTTTAAAAATTTATTTTCTTTAAAAAAATCAAAATCTTCCAAAATTTTCATTTTTTAAAAAAGAATTGCTAAAATTTGAAATTAATTCCACACACATAAAATATACCCACATGTTAAAATTAAATTAAAATGCTTAGTAAAAATATTTTTTAAAAAATTGGATTTTTTCCTTTTTAACAAAAAAGAGTTATAATTTAATTTTAATATTAATTTTTCTTGAAAGTTTTATATTTTGGAATTTGAAAAATCTTTTTAAGTTTTTAGAGAATTTTTTTTATATTCAGTCAGTACCAAATAAAATTAAATGTGTTAGCGAGTACATTGAAAGTGTCACTAGCATAGTGGTAAAATATTTTGCCCCTTTGACCCGACCAACCCGAGTTCGAACCCTAGGGCTTACTTGTTTTTATTTTCAAATCATGTAAAACGACGTCGTTTTATCTCATTTGAAAACGACGTCGTTTCACTTAACGCCAACATTTAACGCTGTTTTAACTGTGAGTTCACGGTGTGTTAATATGGCCAGTCAATGCTAAGTTGCTTAATAAACTAACAAAGTCAACAAAAATACAGGTTTCGTTTGGCCAGGTTCGAATACAGGTTTCTTTTGGCAATTCGTGTAAAGTTCGTGCTTTTTTTGGCCGAATTCTCTTTTCTATATCTATATAAGTTTTCAATTTTTTCTTGAGTCAAGAAGAGGATTATGATTATATTTATATTTTTACTTGTTCACTAACCACTCTATAGCACCATTCCTAGACTTGTTGCTTGCAGAGAGTACTAGAGATACCAAAGTGGATCATCATGCCACTATATCACACTTGCTTAGAAAGTTTGAAGGAACCGAAGCTAACCTCCAACCTAATATTGATTATTATGCTTGCTTTGGGGTTTGACATACATTGGATCGGATTCCTCCTGCAGGCCTGGAAGGTAAAAATCTGTGTGCTTCTGATTCTCTTCTCTCACTCTCTTCGGCATCAATAAAAAGAAAGAAATAAAAGGTTGAGATGACTTCCTGAGATGCAGAGGGGTTGGTACATTACCAATGACCCCATTATTCTAATTCAAATGAATGATCACACATCATTGGAAGCAACGAGTAGGTTTATTATCGATGACTCCACTATTCACCTACACTTTGTCAAAAAAAAAACAAAAAATAAGATGGCAAGATGGACTGTATCAACATCATTGTCCATTGAGTCTGAGATTTAAAAAGATTTAGAGAAGAGAGAAAAGAGGGAAAAAAGGGATTAGAGAAAACTATTACGTGTGTGTTCAGAATACTTACATGGGTAAGAATCCATAGGTCCTTTTATCGATACTCCCAAGTTAAAGCCTGCATTTTACTTTATGCAAGAAATGAGGCTAGTAAAGGGGTGAGTCAGACTAGTATTTGGTAAAGTTGCCGATATAATGAATTTGGTTGCTATACTAGGATAAGGTATAAATATTTTCTCTAAGGTTAACACTTATTTGATGTGGTTTCAACATATTAGAGGTGGTAAGGATAAGTTAGAGATATTGTGAGTCCCTGTGTTTTCAAACTTTTTTCAGATTGTGATATTCTTTGCTTGAGGACAAGTAAAATGATAAGTCTGGAGGAGTTGATATACCATGGATTTATCACTTTTAGGCCATTGTATATATGATTATTATAATCTATAATATGGGTTTTGAGTATTTTTAGAGTGTTTTCAGGTTCAGGTATGTTCTAGAGAACGTTAGTGATTCTGGCGCTTTTTGAGATGTAGAACTGCGCAGACGCGTCAGATGTTTAGATATGGATGGAGACCTTCCCATCGTTAGATTGAGCCCATCTTTTGAAAAAGATAGATATTTGAGTTGGCTTTCTATTATCATCGGTTGAGGTCAATCAGCATTCTTTAGCAGAGGTTATGCCAATTTTACTGAAGATTGGTCTGTCTGCCTCGCAAGAGGAAGCTGTCGAGAAGATGAATGAGTATCGATCGATGGTGAAGCCTTAGTGTCGATCGACGGTGATTCCAGAACACGAGTTAAGTATATCTCAAGACCGACTCAAGCTAGCAGCTACCACAAATTACCCAAATACCCACGGACGATCTAAAACCCTATTTATGTGTTTTCTAAGCCATTTTGATGGCAACGCACCTAAGCTTCATTGTATTCATTGTTCTTAGTTAGGAGAGAAGAGAGGGACTTCTTCAGAGTCCTCTTGAAACTCTTTTGGTTTTATTATTGCTTTATATTTCATATTTATTCATCTATGATTTATGTGACAAATATCATGTCTGAGTAGATCCACCTGCTAGGTTAAGGTTTTATAGGGTTTTGATGGATTAGCCAAACAATAGAAATGATAGGGTGTTTATTGTATCCTTCATAGGATTTTTCTTATTGCTTACTTCTAGAGTAACTAACTAGAAACCTGATCATAAGATAGTTACGCGCACGCGAGAGCATGGTCTATTACATGAACTGAATCCTTCTGAGCTAGGTTGTTAGATACATGAGAGAGCTGGTTTAATTAACTTACTGAACATATCAATTTAGGTAGTAATGCTTGACTTAAACAACCATCGATCGACGCTAGTCCAACAACATCGATCGACGGTCATTCCGAGTTCACATACGAGAGTTGGAACAAGGAATTTTTCAATAGATTAGACTCGCAGCGAGAGCTGATCGTCTTTTACATTAGATATCGAGTTCTACGATTGATACCCTTAGCTTCTATCTTCAGTAGTTCACTTGTCTGAAACCCTAAGTCTAGCACCCATCCTTCCATCAAAAAACAAACTCCTTGATTTACTTGCTTCATTATATTACTCTTTATATTATCTGACCTTGCGTAGTCTGAAACTCAAGTCTATTGTGTGAGATATCGAGTCTCTATAGATATGATCCTTAAGTATTGCAATCAATCTCTTATGAGAGAGAGTTGCTCTTGGGGTAATTTGAGCACATCAAGAAACACATAGAATTGTTTCGTAGCAAGATCTCATTCTCATCCAGACTAAATCAGATCTATAAACCGTCAAGTTAATGACTAAAATAAGCGTTGAGTGGGAGGCAACCCACTATTAGGTAAGTTTTAATTTGATCTTAATTTTTGTTTTTACTAAGTTTTGGATTTTTTTATTCCAAGTCAAAAGAAAAAACATCTGAGGAAGAGTTGATATACCAGCATTGATCAACAACTGGCCGGTGTCGGTTTACAGAGCATCACAAGTATCGATCACCACTTAATTGTGTCGATCGACACTCATAACAGAAGGCATGTATGACTCGATTTTCCTTGTTAAATTTTTACTTAAGATTTATTTTCTTGCCAATCATGGACTGTATAACACTGCGGACTGTGTTGTTTAAGTCTAGTGAGGTAGTTACTAATATTGTGTTTTATTTTAAGCTTTATTTTTTTGTGTGTTTTTATTAAGTTTTACATAGTAGAGAAAAGGATTATGATCTTTTCAATTGTTACTTATTATCTAACCACTCTCTAGATCCATTCTTAGATTTACTGACTGCAGAGTTTACTAGAGATACCAAAGTGGATCACCTACCAGCCATATCCACACTTTCTGAGAATGTTTGAAGGAATCAAAGTTGACTTCCAACCTAATTGAACTTAATATGTTTGTCTTGGGGCTTGGTATACTATGGATATGATTCCTCCTGCAAGTCTAGAAGGTAAAAGTCTGTGTGTTTTTGGTTCCCTTCTCTCTCTCTTTGGCATCTAGAAAAATAAAGAAAAGAACGATTGAGATGATTTCCTGAAAGATGCTAAGGGGTGGGTAAATTATCTATGACCCCATTATTCTAATTCAAAAAGGAATGATCACACACTGTGAAGAGGGGTAGGAATGATAAAAAAAGGTAGGTACATTATTCGCCTACACTTTGTTAAAAGAAAGAAAAAAGAGAAAAAGAAGATGAACAAGACGTATTGCATCAGCGTCCTTTATTCCTTGGAATAAAAAAGATTCAGAAAAGAGAGAAAGAGGGAAGAAAAAGTTCAAAGAATATTGCTTGCGTATTCAAATACTTTCTTGAGTAAGAGTACATGTATCCTTTGATTGATATTTCCAATGTAAAGCTTGCACCTTTTTATATGCAAGAAATAAGGTTAATAGAGGGGTGAGTCAAACAATTATTAGATGAGTTGCTTGTAGAATTGATTTGTTGCTAAGTATATAAAATACCTTTGTGGTTAGCATTTATTTGAGGTGGTTGTATCATTGCAGAGGTGATAGTAATGAGTTAAAGATTTTGTGAGTCCATGCGTTTTCAAACCTTTTTCAAACATTGCTTGAGGACAAGCAAAAGGATAAGTCTCGGGATTTGATATACCATGGATTTTACCACTTTTGTTCATGGTATACATGCTTTTTAGGATCTATTATATGTGTTTGGAGTCTATTTTAAAGTGTTTTCAGGTCAGTGCACGTTTTGGAGCAATGTAGATATTATGGAGCATTTTGGAGCTTAATGATGAAGAAACTCATAGCTACTGAAGAATCAAAAGTCAGATTCAAGATTTAAGATGTTTGTCGACTGACAACACTCTGTTGGTATCGATCAACAATGATGCGGAGGATTGGGCCGACTTGTTCATGGCCGACTTGAAGCCTCAGTCTCTCATAATTACAAGACTACCCCTGGATGATCTGACATATATTCATTTATATGCTTTGTTGTTTTAGAGAAAGAGAGAAACAAAAGAAGCTTATATATTATTCTAAGTTTTTGGTTGTTTTCGAGAGAAGATCAAAACTCCTTCAGAGATTTGTAGTGAAACTCCATATTTTAACCTTATTCCTTTTTATGCACTCTATTCAGATATCTATTATGCTTTGCTTGATTATTTCTGAGTAGTCTTCTTTGTTAAAGCTAGGGTTTTATTAGGGTTTATATGTATTGTTAATTATAGAATTGTTAGGGTAAATCCATAAGGATCCTTCATCAGAATTGATCTCAATTCTTGTGTTCAATAGTAGCTAACTAGAACTTTGAACTTATGGTATAGATAAATACGACAGTGGGATCTATACCTGATAATAATTCTGTTGAGCTAGGTTGTTAGACGCATGTCGAAAGCTGGTCTAAATTAACTTAGTGAACATATCAATTAGGACGATAATGCTTGTCTAATGTAGTATCGATCAACACTCTTACCATAGTATCAATCGACACTCGTTCTTTGCTCGCAAGTAGAAAGCTGGACCAAAGACTTAGTCATCTGATTAGAGTCGCAACGAAAGCTGAATATATTGCTTTAGTATTAGAGTACTAGGACAGTTTACCACATACCCTTAGCATATATATATATATATAACAATATTAAAACCTGAAACCCTAGATCTAGCTATTTATTCTCATAAATTTACGAACCAACTCTCAATTGATTACTACTGTTTATTGCTTTATAGTTACTTGCCTAGCTTAATCTTTATATTTATAAATCTATTGTGTGCCACCCTCCCTGTGGATTTGATCCTTAAGTACTACAAATGATCCTCTTATTTGAGAGAGTAAAGTTCTTCATAGAATAATTTGAGTGATATCCGTTTTCAAGAGTGTCAATCAGTGCTTGGATTTCTCAAATTAACCTTAAGAAAATCTCTCAATAAGAGTGTCATCGTAGTATTTAAGGATCGAACCACATGGACTCGAGATTGCACATTAGAATTATGGCTTCAAGCTAAGCCATAAATATGAAAACAATAAAGCATTCATAAAGTAAATAGATAGATAGGTTGTGAAGCAATTGAAAAAGCGCCAGACTTAGGGGAATTAAACATGTGATTCAAAATTGCAATTAATAGTTACCAAGGTTTTATAAAAAACTATTGTAGAACAAATTCAAAAGTAAGATCCAACTCTCGTTGCGAATCTAATCAGATGCCTAAACTATCAGACGCCAACACTCGTTGTGGATCTAATGATATAGACAAGCATTAATGCTCCAATTCGATATGTTCACTAGATATCTAGACCAACTTACGCTGTGAATAATAATTTAGCTTAGCAAGATTTAGTTCAGATGTAGAAACCACTCTCGCGGTTGTCAACTATCCTATGATCAAGTTTTTAGTTAATTACTCTGGAAATAAGCAATTAGAAAAATCATTGTGAATAATATAATAAGAGAAACCCTAGCAATTCAGTCAGTCAAAAATTCATCATAAACTCTAGATAATCCCTAAATCTAACAGTATGAATACTCATACATGATTAAAGAAACAAAAACCAAAAACTGAACAGATATTATAAATAATTCCACAGAAGTTCCAAAAAGACGGCCGAAGGAATTCTTCTCCTCTCTCACTCAAAACAAAGCTTAAGAGAAAGTGTCATCGTCAACAATGACATAGAAAACATAATATATGGTTTAAAACATGTTTGAGCTCTTTTGCAAATAAAGAAATTTTTGGGCCAAAATTGTAATATTTGGAAGTTGATAAAAACTCGTCGGGCACAGTTCCAGAGTAGTGTCAATCAACACTCATGTTGTGTCGGTCGACACTAGTTGATTCTCAACAACTTCTCTTCGCGCATCAGACAAACCATTTTCAGTAAAATGTGCATAACTATTGACTAGGATCCTAATTGGCCTTAAACCTGTGGTAATAGAAGACTAACTCAAAGGTCTATCTTGTGCCAAAAGATGAGCTCAATTGCACCATGAAAAGGCCTCCCATCGTCTCTAAACTTCTAACGCGACTGCACAATTCTGCATCTCAAATAGCTCCAAAAATCTCTAAAGTTGTCCAAAACGTCAATAAATCTGAAAAGACTCTAAAACTATTCCAACCATATAACAGACTCTAAATATGATTTTTACCATGGTATAAAATTAATGAAAACCATGGTATATCACCACAGAAATTAGGTTAATCTACTTTTTAAAGTATCATTAACTTTCAAAACTCATTACTATTCTCATGGATTAAACCTAAGTTTGGTTTTCTCAAATATGTTTCCTACTAGGATGAACCCAACATGATCTGGGATTGTTAGTTGAGATCTTGACAACAGAAGACATGTCCTTGTTCGGTTGCTATACCAGTACTTGAACCTGGTCTCTTAGGTTTGAAATGAGAAGTTTCGAAGGAGTGGGCCTGTTATGTTGTCCTATCGTGTGGCTGGTCTCTGGATGTGGTTTGATGTCTTCTCGACCAATATAAACAAAAATTCAATATATCAGGGTTTTACTTTCGCCTTTGAAAGTTTTGGATACTCTCCAGAATGTGACATGCCAATTTAAGTATAAGTAAGGTATCTTGGTTATAGAATCCGCCACCGAAATGTTTCATCTTGATACAAAAGATAACCAAAGGTGCAGAAAAAGTGAGATGAATGTATGTAAAAGTGTTCATTTTTAATCCGCTACCGAAATGTTTCATCTGAATATTTAAACCCTGCACACAAGTGTTCATTTTTCTCTACCTCAGCACATATATGTTCAATGTAAAACTTTCCATCATCATTAAAAGCTTGCAGATACCGAAAACATTAAAATCCTGATGAGCTAATTGTTCATCTCCTGCAAAAGCCATATCTTCTAAGAAGTTCCATTGATCATTCCAACTCAAAAGAGAAGAAAAAATGTGAATGGATCTTCTGTGACTGATTTCTAACTTTAGAAAAAACCTTGTAGGAAGTAGCTGGGAGACGAGGATCCAAGAGGAGCTGCTGTGTTTGAGAATCTACAAGAAGCTTATCTTCATCTGAGTTGCCTACGTTTGCGAAAATGTCTGAGGATGAAACTGTCTGCATAGAGAGGATACTTGTGTTTTATCAAACCTTTAATGCATTTCCAATACGAAAAGTCAACAACTTGTCCATCTTTTCGAACTATAAACAAACATCGAGAGTTCTCAAATTCTTGATGATGCCCAACCTGCAATCAAGATTTTTATGAGTCCTCCATGTGCTTAAGGGATATTTCTATATGAAAATATAAATACCATAATGTAGTCTATTCCACATCCGATTTTCTTGTCAACCTCGGGGTGATAAGGAAGCAGCATCTCAACAATGGTTTTCTCGTGCTCTGGGCTTAGTCTATCTCGATTTGTATATCTACAAGCAGAGACAGCAACCAAATGAATATTTTATGAACATAATAATAAGAAGAAGAAGTAGACAAAAGACGTACTTTCCGGAGTGGAGAATCATCCTGACGAAGCCAACAAGAGGAACAGTAACCTCAAGAATTTTATCTTCCCAATCCACAAACTCACCATCTTCCTCGCCACGCGGCTGACGAAGCAACTCTGAGCCGTACGACTCCGATTCCGTTCGCACGGAGCAGCGAACTCGAGCCTTTTTGTCACTGCGCGGGAAATATAAACGGACAGGCGAAGGAGAGAAAGAAGATATGATAGCTCGGCACCTGAAACACGGCGAAGCCACTGGCGGCGTCGAGGAAACGGAAGCTAAGCTCATTCCGGAATATTTATTGATTGGAAGTGCGATAGAGCTAAACGGTTACATTATCCATTCGCTACCTGAACCGTGGAAGGCTTTCGACCAGAGAGGAAGTCTGTATGGGCCTAATGGGCCTCACCATTTCTTGCCTTAACAATTTTGTTTTTTTGTCAACCGAGCTTCATTAAGTAAGTCTAATAAGCGAGTACATTTGGGGTGTAACTGGATTGTAGTATTTTGGAATGCAATGATGTGGAATGGTTGATTCCATTAATTCCACATATTTTTTCACCATTTGCCATGAATGGAATGGAATAGTCATTCCAAAAATAATTAGATGAAATATAAAGAAAACTATTCCATAACAAATTTCTTCATGAATGAATGGAATGAATTTCATTCCATTTTTTGCTGTATTCCATTCAATTATTCCATTTATGTTTATTCTACTAATTCCACACTAGTGTAACCAGTTACAGCCTTGGTATCAGAAAATTACAACATAAGAGACAACCCAATAGAGAAACATCAAGAAGCAATATGTGTTGACAGTTTGTTCTGCTAACGCCACCTCCCTAGGACACGTGTTCTTCATATGATAAATTCGTCCGAACTGTCGAACTAAACCGCCCCTAGCCTCCGGAAGACGCTTCTCTTGCTCTAGCTCTCTGTCGCAAATTTCCATCGATACCAAATATGATAGCTTCTACTTTCAACCGCATAAATTTTGAACAGAGAATACCTAATTCACCGAAATAAAGCTGAGGATAACCAAATTGCATTGAAGTAAGAATTTTGTCGGATCGCCATAGAGACACCAACTCTTCTAACTCTTTCTCATACATGATTCAAAATATCCTATAAACTCTTACTTCCTTTCATCATAGATGCTTCGTTAAACGCCTTAACGGCTAAACTAAGAGCGAAGTCTGATTCTCCTAGAAAGAATACAGAGAGCGATGAAAAAGGATTGTTAATCCAGTACCTTGCGGGACAAAGATTAAGAACCAAGTAGAAAGCAAACGCATGACTAAGTTTTATTAATCGATCCAAAAAAACAGAGAAAAAGATATAAGCTTTAAGAAATGATCTGATTTGGTTTGGAGAAAATACAACAAAAGGTATCGCCTTGCGAATGAAGATCGCCTATGCGAAGACTTAGTCGATACTAGGATCGAAATATTTACAAACCAAAAAAAAGTTAAAGATGGTAACCGGTGACAAAGGCCACCGGCCACCAAAGCCTGAAACTTTCTTGCCTTAACATATTTGTAGATACTTAGCTTTTTTTTTTCTTTTTAGCATATTTGGCTAGACCAAGTTTTAGACCATACTTTCTTTCGAAGAGAACTTCTACATAAAAATGTCTTATTTATATTAGAGAAATTAACGTCTTTGGTCCTAACTTCTTTCGTTAATTGGCTTGCTCGTCTATTTTTATTCCGAAGAATATAAAGCATGCTCACACTTTCAAGTTATCTTGTATACCCCGAAGAGCATCAATCTCCGAAGAAAATGCTTGTAGATGTTAGCTATTCATTCATATTCTCAATTTCTGAGCCAACCGTTTATATAAATTAATACGTTTTCAATTTTGGTAAATCATTTATGACAGTTTTTCAAAATTTTAGCAAAATCAATATTAGGAAGAATTTATATATATATATATATAAAGTTAAGATTCCATCTCTCCTTATGAAGACACGTCATCAAATAAGAGTATAGCAACTTGACACGTGTCATATTTCCTTGTTGTTGATTTGTTTCTTTTTGAACACACTCTAAATGGGTCGGACTTCACTTAAATACTAATTGGGCTATTCCTTTTTTAGGTTTTATCGGAGTCCAAATCCAGCACATAAGAAAGAGTTATATCTTCTACGCGAAAGTTGTATCGAAGGACCAAAATTAGGATTCATGTTCTTCATCAATCTCTATAGCTTCCATTGCTTCGTTTCGTCTACGGTTCTAATCGTCGTTTCGAGGGTTTGATTCATCGCTTTAAACAAACGTCTTAAATTAACTCCATAGACTGACATCAAGCACGATCTGGCATTCAATGTGACTTATCCCTCTGCTATGCAGTGTATCTACAATATAAAAAGGTAAGCCTTTTACCCTTGAAAATCATCCTCTCTATTCGTTTTAAGGCTTCATCCTTTGAGCTTCATTCTAACAGCAATGTAAAGTGATTCATCAGCGATGAACTTCACCCGGTTTTGTCGATTTAAGAGAGTTACATGAAAAGTAAAAGCTTGGTCTCACTGATCTCAAGTTTGATTTCTATGAAACAGGAGGAGGATGAGGAGGAGGAGGAGGAGGAGAAGTTGTGGGGAAAGAAAGCACGGCTTTAGGAGGGTCTAGCCGGTTAACGTCAAAGGATATATATGTAAATAAGAGACGAAGAAGCTTCATAATGATGAAAGTGGATTTTCGAGCATCATCATCAAAGAGACTCATGAATCATGATAATATATAATAAATGAAAGAGATGATCTAATGTGTTGTGTGATCTAAAAAGGGGGAACTGGGAAAACAAAACTAAAACTCATTTGAAGATTTGTGGTTTCGGAAAGCTCGAAGGAGGCAGACAAGCTTTTGGGTAACGTTCTCAGGACATTGTTGAAATCTGATGCTAAGACGTGTAATATACTTATGAAGGCTATCTTAGTAAAGTTGTATATTTTTAAGAATATAAAGTGGTTTTCCGATGTTTAACTGCAATTTCATATGTGATGTGTGAACGACATCAGTTAAATCTGATGTGTGAGAAGGTTAGGAGATCAAGCATAAAGAAACGGAGTTGATAATCTGCACTTCTTTTATTAGTCTTTAAATAGTTTTCTCAAGAATATTTGAGATACTCTTTTAATTCCACACTCTTTATATTTGGAGTTTTTGTTTAAATTGTTGCTATGTGTTCATTAATCAATATTAGACATTGTTGCTCTGCTGTTCATCAAGTTTTTCATTTTTCTCCGATTTTTTTTGAGATTGGACAGCATCCCACCGGATTTCAAACCTATTTCCTATTCTCCAAGGCTCTTCGTCAGAATCTTTTCATCGGAGAGAGTAATATCACAGACATTCTTTTGCATATCCTTAGTGGGGCGCTCTAATTCTTCGTGTCATCTGAACCAAAGAGGGATCTGCACTTTCCAGGTGGTTAGAAGACGGCGACGATAGTTGGTGAAAGGCGATGACAGTGGGAGGCTGAAACAAGTGAAAATTATGAAGACTGATGATGAAGCTAGAGCAAGTTGTGAACTTTCCGGTTGCGTTGGATGTCAAGTTCTTCACCTCACGCGATGGCGCATCGTAAGTGTCTTAATCAAGAACAACGGAGTTGCATGCATCATCATGTGGAGACGCGTGGCTGAGATGTGTGTTTCGGTGGTAGACGTGTGGCCAAGCGTGGCATTTGAAGAGTTAGGTAAAATCAGTAAATTGAGTTTGGGTCTATTGAGCTCAAAATATATTCGAATAGTAATGGTGAGAATGGGCTTCTAACTTCACTTGTAAGATAACCCATTTGGGTTTTAAACAAGGGAAATTGCACCGTATGACCATCAAACAATTAATAATTCATTCAGTGACCAGTTACCCTAATACATTGATACATCGTGCGTCTTTTATATAATAATGCCAATTTGTCCTTTTGCACATCTGGTAAAACCTGCAAACAAGAAAATAAACTAAAATAATAATTATTATCTAACACAAGTACATCGTGGCTTTTAGAGATTCACACAATTTGTAAAAAGTGAGTAGTTTCTCCTATATTGATCCACGGTGTGACCATCAAAACCATTTATGGAGTAGCTTCGCTTAGGAGATGACTGTATGCTCGCTTAACTACTAACGGGAAGCTTCACTGCATCTGAAATCTATGGAGTCGCCGACAACGTTAACGGCGCCACGGCGAGGTTCGTCAACTCTCATCAATCGCCCTAACCTATTTGTTTTACTAGGCGGTTATATGTACTATCTCCACTAAATTTGTCAGATACACTTATATTTTGTCTCCATGAATGGCCCAGAGTTGATCGGAGAAGATAAACAATTTTTGTTAAGTTGTGTTCTATTATATTATATGCGTATAGAATAGAAATGTAAAACAATATGTATTATGTTTATTCCACTCATGTTATGTAATGCGATATATATTGTGATCATGTTTCGTTCCATTTGTTGATTATAAAGAGTGTTCTATTTTGTTTAGAAATATAGTTTGTAATTTTCTAACTATCATTACATGTTTTTGAATATGTAAAAATCATACTATGATCTATATTGTATAGTTTAATATTACATAGTAAAACTTAATGTTACATAATATTTTTTTTGATATTTAGGTTTAGGTTTATATTTGGATTTAGGGTTTAGTGATTAGGGTTTAGTATTTAGAAGGTGAGGGGTATGGTTAGGACAACACTAACTTCTACCATTGCAATCACAGACATTTCATAATTTCACCAATATGTACTATACTAGATATTTTGTTCCATTTTATTTGAGTTTAAGGTTTATATTTGGTTTATAGTTTATATTTGGGTTTAAGGTTTACTTATTTGGGTTTAGAGTTTAGTGATTAGGGTTTATGGTTTAGTATTTAGGTGTTGTTGGTGGGTTTGGGATATAATTTATTATTTAGGGATTAAGATATAGTTGATGTCCTATACTATTTGATTGATATGAAATATAACACTCCGGTTTAACCCTAGGAAATAAATGGAATACACCATTTATTACAAGACCATTCTATTTTTATCCATACATTTATTAAACACAGTAGAAATATATGCAGTAATTACATAATTTAAGTAAGGAAGAATTTGGAATCTATATTATACTTTATATATTAAAGTTTATATTATAATATATAAACTTTAATATATATTATAGTTTATACTTGAGTTTGGGTTTAGTAATTAGTATTTAGGGTTTATATAGAGGTTGGGGTATGTTTAGTATTTAAGGGTTGTTGATGAGGTTATAATCCTATATTATTTCTATGATATGGAATAGAATACCCGGTGTATATATATGTGGTTATTAAACGTATACGTGGATGGTTTTTCCTTATTTTATGTACAATAGTTTTCAGGTTCTCTTGACCGTATGGTTTATCGACACGTTATTCTCTTCACATATTTACCTGATACCTATAAATAGAAGGGAAAAAAACCGGATACTTTATGGCGCAAATGTTAAAAATTACACTATGTCAAAATCAATTCTATTTAGCTAATTTACATTCCATATTTGACAAATTCTCTCTTAAATATATATATATATATATATATATATATATATATCAGAATCCCATGCTATATAGTTATCAATGTAGTCAAAATTACTATTTGTGATGTGTGATAGCCAAATTATTTTATTCATAACATGTTTTTTAAGAAAAAAAACTCTTATACGCAAAAACAATGTTGACAAGTGAAATTAAATTGTTGAGGAGTGCTAGTTTTAGCATGCAAATGACCTTTATATATTTTCTCTCTCTTTTTTAGAAATGTATTTTTACTTTTTTCATATTAAAATATATATTAAATTTTAATAATAAATATATTATTTCGTGATTATCAATTCTAAAAAAATAAACTAAGTATAATATTTTAATAAATTTTACAATTTTGTAATTTATTAATATTACTTTCTATTCTTTTTTATATAGATGTGAAAATCTTAAACGGACGAAGGAGCATGATGGATTTAGGAGAAAGAATGTCGAAGAATTTCGCATGGATATTAAAAATGCCTGAAAAATCCGGTTTTTCGCAACAGACTACAGCCGACATTAGTGGAGTTAGGGTTTCAATGCGGGTAAACAAAGAAGCAGGTCAACCGGTGTTTATGTCTCCTCTCCCTCCTCTCGAGATCTATAATTTCCTCAAAGATCTTGAGGTTCGCCACCAGGTAAGGATCTTTTGATTGCACAAGTCCATATCTAATCGGCTTTTTTTATTTATTTGATACAAATGTGGTTTATTTTCACATTGTTGTTAATTAACAAGAAATTTATTTGTTGTATGTGAAAAAATAGTGGGACGTTCTCTGCCAAGGGAGTCCGGTCACTGAGGTCGCTCGCTTTGTCACTGAAACAGACAATAAGAATTGTGTGAATATCTATCGGGTATATTACTCATACTTTCTTAATATTATATTTTATAAGATTTACCTAATATTACATTAACATTTTCAATAAAGAAGTTGTTATACATAAAGTGCAAAAAAATCATGGTTAGAGTCAAGTTAAATATGTTCATATATATCTTTCACATTTGAGTTGTCACCTCTATAATAGATCAAATATTATATATGATTTCAAAGCAACCCACATCTTTATTATTCTAGGGTTATTTGTAAATTTGACTCAAAATTCAAAGTCAAACACAAAACTAACCTCTTTTTTTTTGTCTTTTCTTTTGTCCTATTCACCCCACATGTTCACATTATTTACGAAAATGTCATTAATTTTTTTTTTGTTTTTTTTCTGAAAATGACTCTTTTACTCTCTCTCAACCTCATCATCTTCAAGTATTTACAAGATTGCCATTGCCATCAATACCCCAACCACTATGAACAACCAATTTGAAGCTCTTAATGCACCTAAAATTGATTGACACTATCTCTTTCTTAATTGTTATGAATTAAAAACAACATCTCTTTAACTTTATCTTCATATTCGTCCCAAAAACTCAAGCTTTTGATTCTAAAATTTTTATGCTTGGTAGAGCAATTCAAGAATACTATTCTTCGTGGGTTACTTTCTTTTGAGGTTCTGGGTGGTTGGAGAAGACTATGTGTGCTTAGGAAGTCATCTCACTAGTTAAAGTTATGAAATTGATTTTTTTCCAGATTTATTCGCGTCGAAGACTTACCCGTAAGTCTTCTGGCTGTAGAAGACAAACGGGTAAGTCTTCTAAGCAAACGGACGACTTACTGTAAGTCTTCCAGCTTTGTTTGTCAAAAAAAAATCTAGAGAATAATCTAGACGACTTACTTGTAAGTCGTCTAGGATAAACATGTTAGTTTTGCATTTGACTGAATTGTGTCAGATATTTAACTTTTCATAGACGACTTACTAGTAAGTCGTCTCTGGGATAACAAAAATTCAAATATTTTATTAAAGCTAGACGACTTACCTGTAAGTCTTCTCAGGTTATTAAAACTAGACGACTTACTGGTAAGTCGTCCAGGAAAAGTCAAATATCTGACACAACTCGGTCAAATGCAAAACTAACCCGTTTATCCTGGATATTTTTCTTAACAAACAAATCTGGACGACTTATAGGTAAGTAGTCTCATTTTAAAGTCAATTGCAAAAATGACATGTTTGGACGACTTACCCGTAAGTCGTCTTTGTCTTCCAGACGACTTAACTGTCAGTCGTCTATGTCATTGTTTAGTAAACTTTCATTTTCTCTATGTTTACTAATGTGTTTTATTTTGAATTTTTGTAGATGTTGCGTAAGTTACATGCAGTGTATGGAGAATGGTTTTTGAAAGATTGTTATTGGGATTTTGTGGTAGATAATTTCAAAGGAGCGAGGCTATTTTTGTTGAGTGAAGGTTCGACACATGCTGAACTTGTTGTAATGGTTCAAGAAGATTATAACCTGAACATGAGCACATAATCTGTGGAGGTAACCTACTTGTTACCAGATGAAATGATGTAGGCTCCAGACACCCTCCTATTCATGTTACAAGTGATAGACAAGTTCGAAACTTGCTCGAGATAACCAAAACGCATGGAGTACGGCTTTGTGTATCAAGCCGTAGCAAGGTGGAAACGGTTTCAGAGGAAAGGGAAGAAGATGATGAAGCTGATGAGTGTTTTGAAGATGATGATGATTTGGTTGAAAATGAAAATCATGATGGGGAAGAGAATGATGGGGAGGAGGATGATGGGGAGGAGGATGATGGGGAGAAGGATGTTGATATATCTATTGTTGCTGAAGCGGACGAGAATGGTGAGGATTACAGTGTTTATGGAAATGTTAAAGATGAGGATTTGGAAGAAGATGATGATATGTGTTTTGAAGAATTCAAAAAGACTTATGCTATTGAAGGAGAAAGATCGAATAGTAATAGTATCTATGTCAACCAGAGTTTTGTTAGTAAGGATGCACTGCTTTCAGAGATGCGGTTGACAACAGTTAAGCGTAAGTTCTCCTTCAAAATATATAAGTCAACGAAAACTCTCTTTGTGGCAACCTGTCGGGTTAGTGGTTGTGGATGGAAGATGAGAGCGAGTGTGAAACATGGAACAAACACGTTTTGGATAACATTGTCAAAAAGTATAAAGGGAAACATCTCTTGTACTTGGTGAAAGGTGCTGTTTATTCCCATACGGTTTCAGATTTTGACCGGTACATGGCTGAGATACAGATTGAAAACCCGGATCTTGCAACGTATTTGGAGAATGCCGATGTCAGCCTATGGTCAAGGGTTTATTGTCAGGGGGACAGGTACAACATAAAAACAAGCAACATCGCATAATCTATTAATTCCGCATTAAAGCGAGCTAGAGGATTTCCTATTCAGTTCCTATTGGAGTACATAAGGGAGAAGCTAGGAAAGTGGTTTTGGAAAAGGAGAGATGATGCTTTGAGTCTCCCAAGTTACCATAGTCGTGGTGTTGAATACTTGCTTATTGCTCGATCAGAGATAACAGATATGATGAGGGTCCAACCAATTGATGGATGGCGATTCTTTGTGAAAGGTGGCAAAATGGACTGTGTGGTTGATTTGGAACATGGAAAGTGTGATTGTGGTGTTTATGCAGTGGAGAAAATATCTTGCTCTCATGCTATATCTGCTGTAACACATGCTGGTTTGCATATCTCCACACTTGTAAGTCCAATGTGCTCAAAGGATTATTTATTTGTAGGATACTCGGAGAATATATATCCTTGTGTTGGACAACAAGTTGAGGAACACACATGCTTTCCTACGGAGGTAAAACGTGGTCTGGGAAGACAGAAGAAATCAAGATGGCAATCTTGGTTGGAGTTATCCAGGATGAGAGGACGTAAACCCAGGAAACAACACAGGATTTATAGATGCTTAAAGTGCAAGGAAGCTGGTCATACGAAATCACAATGTAAGGAAACACTAGACGACTAATTTGAAGGTCATCCAGACGACCTTCAAGTAAGTCGTCCAGAGTTTATTACTCCAGAAGACCTTCAAGTAAGTCGTCCAGAGACCTTCAAGTTAGTCGTCCAGAGTTTAGTCCTCGAGAAGACCTTCAAGTAAGTCGTCCAAAGACCTTCAAGTTAGTCGTCCAGAGTTTAGTCCTCGAGAAGACCTTTAAGTCAGTCGTCCAGAGTTAAGTCCTCCAGAAGACCTTCAATTAAGTCGTCCAGAGTTTAGTCCTCCAGAAGACCTTCAAGTAAGTCGTCCAGAGTTTAGTCCTTCAGAAGAGCTTCAAGTATGTATTAAGAATTTGTGTTTCGTCTATGTATTCTGTTAGGTCGTCCAATATTTTGTTAAGTCGTCTAATTGTCTATGTATTAAGAATTTGTGTTTAGTCTATGTATTCTGTTAGGTCGTTCAACCTTTTCTTGTCAATTGGTGCAAAGGGATTATAACCTCTAGAAAGCTTTTTCTTGTTTGGGATGATCAATTTGGCCGTGCTGTTTGCAGTATAAAGAGATTGCTGTGAGGGAGCAAGTTTCCTTTTCCACTCAGTCTTTGCACGGACAAGTGCCAAAACAGCTTCCCTCTTTTCCTCATATCTAGCAACCTGATGTCGTTTCTCTGCTGGAGTGGAACTTGTTTTTTTGGCCAATAGAACAAGGCTCCTAGATGCAGACTCATCTTCAGCGTTAACACTCTCATCCAGAGGTGTTTTATCCTTCTCCCCTTTAACACTCTCATCAAGAAGTGTTTTATCCTTCTCCCTATTAACACTTTCACTAACCCCGGGAGAGGCTTCTTTACTAACCACGGGTTCGTGCGAGGATGTCTCTTTAGATTAGGAGGTAGTGTGTTGAGAGAATGTCTATTTCCCTTGTTTGGTGATACCAACCTTTTTCTCCACTGCTTCCACCCTTTCTGACAGATGCTTGATCTCCTTGAGGCACGTCCCAAACCCTTCCCTCATGGCATCAAATATGTCTTTGAAATTTCTTTCAAGGTCCTCTTTGGTCATCCCAAGCACAGTCGTAGTAACCTCTGAACGAGCCTCTGTGCGAACCTCTTCACTAGCCTCTGCAAACTTCCCTGCACTCTCTGCTACAGGTGCCCCTTCTTTAGCCTCTGCAGGTTCCCCCTTTTTAGCCTCTTTACGAGCTTTCTTCAGAGGTCTTGGACTCTCTTCCTCCACCAAAACTATCGCTTCCTTCGATGGACTCACAACCACCGGCTTTGTATTGACCCAAGTACCGGTGACTTCCCAGCAATCCATGGTCCACTTCCACGGTCTCTGATTAAACATAACTTTAATTATGTTCTCCGCGGCAAGGTCCTCAGCATCAGAGTCCCATTTTGAAAACATCTCACCATAGTCCTTCTCAACAAAGTTCATCACCATAGTATGCAGTAAATATAAGATATGAACTTAGATATTTGACGGATTAACTTATAATTAAGTCGTCTGGAAAGTCGTATGGAAATTCTTCCTACTGGAAGACTTACCAGACGACGTATATTAAGTCGTCTGGAAAGTCTTCCAGTAGGAAGACTTTCCAGATGACTTTCCAAACGACTTAATTATTGTAGTAAAATATTGAAGTAAATACATGTCTGCACGAAGACTTTCCAGATGACTTTCCAAACGACTTAATTATTGTAGTAAAATATTGAAGTAAATACATGTCTGCAGATAGCATCTTTAAAGCATATGCGTCCTTTGCCACTCATGAAAGCCAGTATCGGTGGAGACGGTCTGTTTGGTATGGGATTACCATAATTAGCACCCACTTCCGGCAGAGCTGTGTACACTCAGACCTGGAGAGCTTGTATAAACCCATCAACAGTGTAACAGCCCAAAATATCTTTGCCCTTCACAGAGTCCATCAGCACCTTAAACGCGACTCTCCCCCATGGATGATTCTCAAACCATTCTAAATCCATCACTAGCCTTGCCAGACTAACCCTTGTGGCGGTTGAATACTTTCTCCCTTCAATGTATCCAGTGAAGATGGCAAGGTACCCGACCCGCTTGCGATCCTCCCGAGACTACCCTTCGCATCTCTCAATTGATGCTATTATCTGATCAGTAGATGGCCCAGCTTCGACATGAACTCCCAACATCCCCCAGAAAGAGGCCATCTCCTTTGTAACAACACACTTCGGTCTCTCAAGGTCCTCGATGTACTTGCAGTTTAGACCAGTGAGGTTTTCAAACTCTAACAGTGAAAACCTCACAGGTTCTGGACCAACGAGACTCCACAGCTCGTACTTCTTCTTTATGTCCAGCTGGAAACCGAGCATGTAGTGAACCAGCCTTGAAGCCCAAGCAAATCCCAGCGCTTTAAACTTGATGAAAACTCGCAACTTTGACTCCTTTAGCTCTTCATATTCGTCACCATGAAGAGCTTTCTTTAAAGCAGTATGCAACTTCGAACAATCCGTATGATACAAAATAGCTTTCATTGCGGGGGGCTCTTCCCCTAATGTATGTAACCTACGGGGGAGTTTTGGAATATCCATTTTTTGTCTGCAAAACAATGAAAGACAACCATCTCAAACACACAACCATCCTAACATTTTAATTATAAGTCAGGAAGACTTTCCATGCGACTTATAATTAAGTCGTCTGGAAAGTCTTCCAGCGGAAAGACTTGTAATTAAGTCGTCTGGAAGACTTTCTAGACGACTTAATTATAAGTCTTCCAAGACTTCCAGTAGACATTTTTAGAGCAGACCTAAAAATTCGGAGAAGCCATAGTTGCCTTTGATACAACAGTTATAAATCTGCCAAAATAGACAACCAAAAAGAAATGCAGTGAGAATGGTGGTGAGAACGGTGGACTTAAGAGACAACGTTTTAACTTACCTTGCTAGGGTTTACAGACACGCCTCTGACAAAAATGCCGCTAGGGTTTACAGACAAACGGCGCTAGGGTTTCCTCTCGGATCTGAAATAGAGGAGGCGGCGGTGAGAAAGGTGGTGGGAACAACGGTGATAACGGCGGTGAGAACGGTGATGAGAATGATGAATCCTCGGAAATCACCTTCGAGATCGCCTCTTTGAGAGAAATGGCGTTAGGGTTTCTAAATTTCGCGAAAAAGTAAACAAAAAAAAAATTCTTATATATGCCCGGTAAATAATACGGGTAGGTTTAAAAGTACATTGGTAAAATAGTAAAACTAAAGATTCGGTCCGGTTTGAACGTGCATCAGACGACTTACTAGTAAGTCGTCTACCGTAAATATATTCACCAGACGACTTACTAGTAAGTCGGTCGAGACCCTAAATTTAGCCCCTAAACAAAATTGACTAAATTAATAACTAACCATGTTATAAAATCAAATTATACTTAAATAGTGTTTACTATACACAGAAATAAACACACTTAGGTCAATTTTAAATTTTTTAAAAAAACATTTACGCTTTCCAAAATCTAACCCTAAGAACACATACAATACTACAACATATGTTGGCAAAACCTAAACCAAAGAATATCATGACTCACTACTTTCATTCATCTATGTTGAAAACAATTAACTTTTGTTATATATTAATTTATATCTCTTTAAACATACGTTAATTACATGATTTCAATTTTTCACTTATCAAAATATTTTTACAAAATTTTTGAATTATTTTTAAGAAATACTATACTAGACGACTTGCGGGGGTTAGAAACAGAAAAAAAAATCTGTTTTTTTTTGTTCACAAGGAGCTGGTTGTAATTTCAATAGTCTTTTAGGTTATTTTGGCATTTGATTCAAGTTTGGGTTTACTTTTGCAATTCAAATCAAGTTTTGAGTCATTTTTGGCAATTTTCCCATTATTCTATCAAGGAAGTATACAGTTTAATGTATTTGTCATTGCAGTAACTTTGATTGTTAACTAATGTTTGGTTTATCTGTGTATATGTATATGGTATGTAGCTTTCAAGTGCAACGGAGAATGGTGGCTTGATGATAATACAAGACAGCTTCATAGACGCATTAGGAGGTCTGGTGGTCTACGCACCAGTGGATATAATGACAGCACACACTGCCTTTTCAGGCAATGTCGATCCTTCAAACATTCCAATCCTCCCATCAGGTTTCATCATCTCCCGTGACGGTCATCCTTCCGCCGCCGCCGGTGAGCTAGACGGTGGCCTCGACAATTGTAAGACGCTCCTCACCGTGGCTTTCCAGATTCTCGTCCCTGTTATTATTGTCGATGATCAACACCAAATGAATGAATGGACCACCAAACTGTTAAACTATATAATCTAATCTCTCCTTAATACATTTATATCAGTTAGTCATTACACAAAGAGTTGTAACTCTCCTTATTCACCACAACAAAATGGTGTAGCTGAGTGCATGAATAGATCCTTGGTGGAGATGGCTAGGACGATGTTGGTAGATCAAGGTTTACCACTCAAGTTATGGGCAGAATCGGTATACACAGCATCATACCTTCAGAACTGTTTACCATCAAAGACAATAGAAGATGATGTCACTCCTATAGAGAAGTGGTGTGGACACAAACCAGATGTGTCACACATGAAAATGTTTGGTAGCATATGCTACATACATATCCTGGATCAAAAGAGGAGGAAGTTAGATGTCAAGGAAAAACGTGGAGTCTTCATTGGATATAGCAATCAATCCAAAGGCTATAGAGTTCTCATATTAGAGAATGAGAAGATTGAAGTATCAAGAGGTGTAGAGTTTGAAGAAAACAAGAAGTGGGATTGGAGAAGGCAAGAAGAAGTCAAGAAGACAATAGAGTTGTCTATGGAAGATTCTCAATCACCAAAGGAACAAACCGAAGGTACTTCTAGTCCTTGTTTTCATTCAACATAATGATCATGATACTAGTGATGAATATGGAGAAACTTCTGAGCCACCGAAGAAGTTCAACTCCATGGCTGAAATCATGGAGAAGGCATCGAGAATAGAGATTGAATAAGCGGCTCAAGCAATAGAAGCATGTCTTCATGCAAATGAAGAACCATATACTTATGATGAAGCATGTGGTACAAAGGAATGGAGAGAGGCGATGAATGAGGAAATAACCATGATTGAGAAGAACAAGACATGGGAAGTAGTGGACAAGCCAGAGAAGAAGAATGTGATACGTGTGAAGTGGATCTACAAGATCAAAACCGATGCAAACGGTAATCACATCAAGCATAAGGCACGGCTAGTTGCAAGAGGATTCTCTATGGTGTTGACTACCTTGAGAGGTTTTCCCCGGTCTCAAGACATGATACAATAAGAGCCATACTTGCGTATGCGGCTCAAATGAAGTGGTGTTTGTATCAAATGGATATAAAGTCAGCCTTTCTCAATGGAGAACTAAAGGAAGAAGTGTATGTAACACAACCACCTGGGTATGTTACACAAGGAAAGGAACATAAGGTATTGAGGCTACGCAAGGCTTTATATGGTTTAAAGCAAGCCCCAAGGACATGGTATGGAAGGATAGATTCGTACTTCATTCAAAACGGTTTTGAGAGGAGTATGAATGATGCAGCCTTATACATCATGAAGCAAGGAGGAAATGTGTTGATCGTGAGTTTATATGTGGATGACATAATCATCACTAGAAACAATGTTCAGATCATCAACACATTCAAGGAGAATATGAAGAAAGAATTTGAGATGATGGATCTTGGATTGTTGAGTTACTTCCTTGGAATGGAAGTAATCCAAGACGATGGAGGCATATTTCTTTCACAAGAAAATATGCAAACAAACTTGTTGATAAGTTTGGGATGAGAAACAGAAAGAGTGTAAGCACTCCACTTACACCACAAGGAAAAAGAGTTGGGGATGACAAAGAGTATGGAGATCCAACTAAGTATCGAAGCATTGTTGAAGGCCTTTTGTACTTGTGTGCAACAAGACCTGATGTGATGTACGCAAGCGCCTATCTCTCCAGATACATGTCACAACCTCGCATGAAGCACTACCAAGAAGCCAAAAGGGTGTTAAGATATGTCAAGGGAACATCAAGCTTTGGTGTGTTTTTTACAAGTGTGAAAGAACCAGACTTGTAGGCTACTCGGATATCGATTGGGGTGGTTCTAAGGAAGACAAGAAAAGCACTTCAGGTTATGTGTTTACTCTTGGATCAGCCATGTTTTGTTAGCAATCAAGCAAGCAACAAACAGTGGCTGAATACATAGCCGTGTGTGCAGCAGCAAATCAAGCCGTGTGGTTACAAAGACTATTTGAAGATTTTGGTCAGAAGTTTGAAGGAGGAGTTCCAATCTTATGTGACAACAAATCAGCAATAGCAATTGGAAAGAATCCGGTGCAACACAGGAGGACAAAGCACATAGAGTTCAAGTACCATTTCGTGAGAGAAGTTGAGCAAAAAGAAATCATTGAATTTGAGTATTGCAAAGGGGATGATCAACTCGCAGACATTCTCACAAAGGCATTGGGCGGTTCAAGTTTTGAAGACCTCAGGAAGCAGCTTGGAGTGAAGTCGAGATATGATTAAGGAGGAGTGTTAAACTATATAATCTAATCTCTCATTAATACATTTACATCAATTAGTTATTACACAAAGAGTTGTAACTCTTCATGTTATGTCTTTTAGAGTGAAGAGGTGTGTCTCTTTAGAATGATTCGATCTCTATATAAAGGTCAATCATTTGTTGTAAACACACATCACAGAATCTCAATAATAATAAGTATTTCCAGACAAGTTAAACAGAGTAAAAACTTTCTGGACATAATTCTGAAACATCTATCTTATTCTTTCTATCGTATCCGTGTGTAACACACTGTGATCTTTGTGTAACGCAATCAGTTGTAGAAGATTAACATATCCGTGTATAACACACTGCGATATTTGTGTAACTGAAGCGGTTGCAAAAGACTAACACAAAGTCGATAGCTTGACTAGCACCACTATTCAAAGGGTTAAACGCTTGCTTGGCTGCGGTGATGGTCAGTGAGAGCTGTTTTCACAGTTCTCAAACTATTTGGTTCTCTTTAAATCTTTTTTCAAATAATGTTTTTGAGTGAGAAGGCTATTCTCTGATGATTCTCTATTGAATCAGACTCATATCTTTCATGCTTTTAGTTGGTTTCAAAACTTATAATAATTTCTAAGGGAAGGCCCTTAGATAAAACAATGTTATGTTTGTTGCCGGATAGAGACTGTGATAAGACTATCTTTGGAGCTTACCATAGCCCTTTCTTCGACTGCTTTGTTAAACTTCATTGCTCCACCAAAGCTGGGCGACTCCTTCTGCTCCATCGCCGGCATAGTTTTTTTTTATTACTTACAAGTAATGATTTCTTACTAGGTTTTATGTTTTTCTTCCATTTTCTATCCTAGAAGAAGGGCGACTGAAATGTTCCATGCTACTCAGATCAGAGTATACGCTAGTGATGCTTTCGGCTACCGGAGTCTCGCATGCATTTGCTACGTTACCCTTAAGGAATTGACGTTGTTCCTTCTTAAATCTTAATAATAATATCCGTGCTTTTACTTATTAATTTTGTGCATTGTTATCATGGTTAATGCTTATTTTAATGTCTCCTTTAGCCAAAAAAAATTATATTTATATAATATTAACAAAATAACAATTTATATTTGGAAAATACAATATAAAATGTTAAATAGATAAAACATATATTTGGAGAAAATACAATATAA
Organism: Moricandia arvensis; assembly: GCA_905132765.1. Taxonomy (NCBI): domain Eukaryota; kingdom Viridiplantae; phylum Streptophyta; class Magnoliopsida; order Brassicales; family Brassicaceae; genus Moricandia; species Moricandia arvensis. The sequence continues at coordinate 69,747 of CAJHQP010001644.1, forward strand.
TATGTTAAATAGATAAAACATTATTCCTTGAGGTTACTCTATGGACGCGAGTAGAAGATCTTTGAATAATATTTAATAAATTGCCTTTTCTCAAAAAGTAAAATATTTGATATGAAAGTTAAATTAACACACGTAAAAAAACTAATAGTGATATTACCCTTCGACGTTTTGGGCGAAAGCCAACAATGGCCCAAATTCATATCAAAATCTTTCTTGTATTTATCGAAATCCTTACAAACTTAATTATTAGAGTTAATAGTCCAAATACATGATTATCATAGTTAGAATATTCAAAAAAAAATACTTATTGAATAGTTACAATTTATCGAAATCCTTACAAACTTATTTATCTAGCTGTACTAAAACCCTCTTAATTAAAAGAAAATAAGTGACCATGTACACAAATAAAACTATATGATATATACTAAGATAGGGATAATTTTAATATATATCGGCACAAATGATTATTTAAATAAAATAAAATTCTGCGTAGTCTGATAATCATCATATTTATATACATAATTATTTGAAATTATCAAAACAAAACCTATATATATATAAAATCCAACGCTTTACCATTGAATAACCATCCGAAAATCCTAGTTTTACAAACCTAAAGCTTCAAAGAGTCAAAAGATGAAGAATGTCATACTTGTTCTTGCTATGATCCTTTTCTCAAGCTGTGTCACATCCAAATTCACAACAAGAGAACTAGAGTCATCAACTAACCAAGAGCTCTTCCTATCGCTGTTCCATCCTCGCTTTCACCCCAGGTCCCCAAGCCACATTGGCCGTTCCGTGGCCCCAGAATAGCCTTCCCGCCGATCCCTGCAGGCCACTTCCGACTAACTCCGTTCTATCTGCCACAGGAAGTAACCAGATGCTTGTCCAACAAGAAGGAGGTAAGCACATGTTTTGATGATATTGCTAGGACTTTCAACATCAAGAAAGCAGCTATTGGATCGGATTGTTGCGACGTGATCAAGAAGATGACCAAAAATTGTGAGAAGACCGTCTTTGGATCTTTCCATAACCCTATCTTGACCGGCTATGTCAAGCTACACTGCTCCACTGTTGTTGGATCTACTTCATATGTTCCTTCGTTGGCTCCTTCACATGCTCTTTTATTGGCTCCTTCATTGTCTTTTTTATTGCCTCCTTTATTAGCTCCTTCACCGGCTTCTTCATTGGTTCCTTCATCACCGGCTCCTTCACCTGCTCTTTCATTGGCTCCTTTATTGGTTTCTTCACCTGCTCCTTCATTGGCTCTTTCACCGTCTCCTTCCTTGGCTTCTTCACCTGCTCTTTCATTGGCTCCTTCATCGGCTCCTTCATTGGTTCCTTCATCGTCTCCTTCACTTGCGCTTTCATTGGCTCCTTCACCGGCTCAGAGATTTTAGCTATTTATTAAAAGTATTCAAGTGTTGGTTTCCTAGGGTTTTTTAGTTTTTCTTCTTGTTTTTAAATTTAGTGTTTATTTTGAGAAGACAGTGTTTGGATTTTAACTTCTCTTTGATTTTTTTTTCTTTGTTTTTCTTCCACAAATTAAATTTAGTTTTTACTTATTAAAATTAAATATATTTAGTGTTTACTTATTTAGCTTTATAAATCTGTATGATAATAAAAAGTTATTAACCAATTTCTTATGTTATCTTACGAACCTTTTTTACGAACTTACGGGATAAAAAGATCAATTAAGATACTAGATTTATCAATCGTCTATGCAATGGTTGCTGAACAAGTAACAAAAACACACAAACTTTTTCATAATATTGCAATAATATCGAAAGATATTACAAGCTGATTAAATCAAATTTTGTCAACACCAACAAAGGAAGTAAAACTTCAAATCTCCGAATCAACATGCAAACGCATTATTAAATAAAACACTCCAAGCATTTTCATTAATATTCGATTTAACATATACCATTTGTCTTCTTCCTGTTGGAAACAAACTTCTTCCAGCCATTGATCACCCCTCTTTGCTTCTCCATGTCGCTTTTCTTCACCGTCACCATCAAGTTATCACCGTTAGCTTCACTCTTCTCCTCTCCTAGCGAAATCTTGTGGATGACTCGTGAAGGGAGCTCGTCGAGCTCATGCATCACCTTCTCAATATCGATCACAAGTCTCTCTGCTAGTGTTCTAGAGAAATCTTCTCTAATGACCACTCGAAGAACAGTTATGTGTTGTGCGTTTGGAGGCATTGTATATGCTGGCACTATCTATCTATACCTACATTATAAGTATTTATGCTAAATACTCTTTCACCATACATATATCTAATATTTTAAATATCAATAAGGTATGTTTACGTTGTTACTCTAAAATGCATGAATCATAGCACAATTAATGAAAGCTTCTAGATAACCAAAGAGTATTTGAGCAGAGCTTCGCTTTAGGATTCGGTTGTGTCTGAACAGGTCGGCGCTTAGGTTAAGAAACAGGTGGAGATTTGTGGGCCAAATGTCTAAACCAAAGCCCAAAAGCTTGGGATCTCTAAATTGGGCCTGCGTATTTCGGTTGGGCCAAAACCGATTACAAGCCTTTATTAAAGAGACATGCCGTTTTGGCCGTTACAACAAAACGAGAGAGAGAGAACAAAGAAAACCAGAGGAGAGAAAGAGAAGCGGTGACTTCTTCTTCTTCAACGACTTCCAACGGTGGTTTCAGCTGGTTCTAGCTTGAGTCACGATCTTCCTTGTGTGCTTGTATCATCTTGGTACCTGTCATAAGTAGAAGTAGAGATTAGACGATTGTATTGTATACTCTCTTGTGTAATCCACGTCGGAGGATTTTTCCTGCAAGTCTCTAGTGGAAAGAGAGCACCGCCTCTCCTCAGACGTAGCAGGAGGTCACCGTGAACTGGGCAAACAAACTCTTTGTGTCTTTCAAGTTTAAAGCATTAAACAAGATTGAACAAATCGCAGAGATCGAATTAATATCGAGTCATAACAAGTGGTATCAGAGCTGTGGTTAAGCAGTTCACAAGGGAGCTTCAAGAAAACCATCACTCTCAGAAGGTGATCGCCTCCAACAAGCAAGGGGAAATGAGATCAAGGTTCGGAACTTATCTGTCCTTCTTTGCGCACCGTTGAAGTCGAGTCAAGCTTAGTGTTCGTGGTGGCAAACGTGTGGAGCAGTTGTAGTTTTCAAGTCAATCTTGTTTGCTTTCCCTGATCAAGACTGCAACCAAGAAGTCATGGAACCTACAAAAGGTAGATTTGAAGTTGAGAAGTTTGATGGAAAAGGGGATTTTGGAATCTGGAAGCACAAAATGCTTTGTGCATAGGAGATACTTGATCTAGACTCTGTTCTAGAGGAAGAACCAGAGGAGGTTGAGGGTGTCGAGAAGGAAGAACCTGTTATAGAGGTTAAGTTTGATCCTAAGAGAGCGCAAAAGGATAAGCGGGTCAGGAGTCTGATTCAGATGAGTCTGAGCGATCAGATCATAAGGAAGGTTATGAAGGAGAACAAAACACTTGGCATTTGGAAAGCGTTGGAAAGAGATTATCAGACTAAGTCACTTCCAAATCGCATCTATCTCAAGCAAAGGTTTGTGAGTTATAAGATGGATGAGCAGAAGAGCATTGAGCAGAATCTCGACAGTTTTCTGAAACTGGTAAATGACTTGGAAAGTCTTGATATCAAGATATCTGATGAGGATCAAGAGATACCCTCCAGATTTGAACCACTAGTCCATACTCTGAAATATGGAAGTGGGAAACACATTCTTACTGTGAATGAAGTCGTATCAGCAGCATATTCAAAGGAGACAGAGCTGAGAGAGAGGGGTTCTACGTGAAAGTACAAGGCAGACGCTGAAGATTTGTATGTTAGCGAAAGGGGTAGAAGCGATAAGAGGAACTGTTGTTCGATCTAAAGGAAGTGAATGGGGGCAAGGTGCCCATGGGTAATAACACTTTCAGCGAGATAAAAGGGATATGGAAGATTCACATCAACCGACCAAATGGGTATATTGTGGTTTTGACAGATGTAAAGTTCATGCCTACAATGAGAAGAAATCTTATATCCTATGGTTGTCTAGAGAAGGCTGGATGTAAATATGTTGGTGGTAACTACTCAGTTAGTTCTACAAGGATGGGTCATAGGTGTTGTCAGGGAAGTACACGAATGGTCTTTACTATTTGGAGGGCACAGTTCTACGAGGTGAAAGCAATCTAGCAGGGTCTACGGTTGATTTATACCAAGAAATGGCATTCTAGGTTTGGTCATATCAGTCAGAAAGGGTTGGATCTACTGGTTAAAGAAGGCTACCTAGACGGTAAGGACATCAAGAAATTGATTCTGTGAAGATTTAGTGTTTGAAAAGCTCACATACAAGCTTCAGAAGGCAAACATACTCAAAGGAGGTTTTGGCAATATGTTCATTCTGATCTATGGGGTCTCCATCAGTCATACATAGCTAGCAGAGAAACAATCATTCATCACATTTATTGATGACTACTGAGGAAGTATTGATCTTTTTCTAGAGACTATGATGAGGCATTCGACAAGTTTAGGGAATGGAAGATGGAAGTTAAGACACAAAACATGGAAGAAGCTAGGTGTCTAAGAACAGATAATGGCTCTGAATATTGCAATACAAGTTTAGAGTTACTACAAAGAGTTTGGGATTAGTGAGCACATGAATATGACGCTATGCTCACTCACACAAATGCGTCAGAGAGGATGATCGACCACTAATGGTGCGAGTAGTGCATGTTAGTAGAGAGTGAACTGGAGAAATGTTGTGGCAGACAGCTGCATACTACGGCTGTTTATCTGATAAATAGGTCACACTAGTTCAGATATTGGTCTATAAGTTACCTGAGAGTTCTGGTCTGGTCTAAAACCTGGAGTTAAGCACGCCTAGGAGGTTTGGATCAGCTGCCTACGTGCATTCTACTAATGCTAAGACTAGTCCTCGAGCGTTAAGGCGACTTCTGTCGGTATCTCAAGTACTAAGGTTCAGGGTGTGGATTACCTGAAGAGGAGAGCTGTCACTATTAGCTAGGAATGTTATTATTCCATAAAGAAGAAGTGTTCATGGATGTATGCTACATATATTTTATCTAAGGGTCAAGACGATCGTGTCTCATAAGGATAACAGAAGGCGACTCTAAGGTTCTGGTAGCGAGTTCATTAGTGATGATCTTATGCAAAGGCCAGATTACAAGAGTACATGATTATGAGGCATCTACATCAGGGTGTCTGGAACTACAGGGAGTTCAGTTTCAGTGAGCAATGTCTGATTCTGAAGAGAATCAACTGCTACGCCCACAAGAAGATGGGGATGGTTTTACAGACTAAGGAAGATCAGGATCTGGATAACTACATTCTAGCAAGGATAATAAGCGCAGGAGAGCAAGATGCCGTCTAAATATGATGATTTTGATGTTGTGGCTTATGTTCTATCAGTTGCACATGATATTGATATTGATGAACCTAAAACCTATCAGGAAGCTATGAGACTCTAAGGAAATTGACCTATGGATGGAGCTAGTGAGGAGAGATGGATTCTCTAAACATGAATGACATTTGTGATCTAGTCAGAGACTAAACACAAAGGGTGATTGGTTTGTAAGTGGTCCTACAAAAGAAATCGGGTATTCCAGCGTTGAACCATTGAAGGCATTGACTACAATGAGGTTTTTGCTCCAGTTGTGAGCATGTGTCTATAGGTTTCATCTTATCTCTAGTGGTTAATGAGGACCTATGCTAGAGCAACTAGACGTAAGTACGTCTTTCTAAATGGTACTCTAGAAGAAGGATCTATATGGAATAGCTTGAAGGGATTTGAGGCCAAGGGTAGGAAGACATGTTTTGTGTTACTAAAGAAGTCCTATACGGTCTTAAAACAGTCACCTAGACAGTGGAACAAAAGGTTTGATGGGGTTCATGAAAGATCAAGGTTTCAGGCAGAGTACCTATGATCAGTGTGTCTACATCAGTGGTTCTGAGATTTCTACAAAGAGTCTATCTGCCTAATCTACGTTGATGATATTTTGGTTATCTCTTAAGAGTATGAAGGTGGTTCAGAAACTTGAGACAGTCTAAGCAGTGAATTAGAAATGAAAGATCTAGGGGCAGCTACGAGAATCTTAGGGATGGGACATTCTGAGGAACATGAAAGAAGGAACTTTGAAGCTGTCTCAGGGAAAGTACCTTGAACATGTGCTCTCAACCTTCAACATGAGTGGTTGTAAGTCAGTCACTACCACCTCTAGGAGCTCAATTTAAATTGAAGGAGCTTCGATGAGGAGGAAACGATGATAAAGGCCTCCATTTATGGTGGACATCCCATACGTAAGTGCAGTTGCGAAGTCTTATGTTATGTCATGGTCGGTTCACGTCCAGACATTGCTCAGGCAGTCGGAGTGGTTAGCCGGTTTATGGAAATCCAGGTAGGGAGCATTGGGAAGCTATCAAGTGAATACTAAGGTACATAAGAGAACTACATACTACAGTTTATGGTTTACTAGAGGAGATAGTTTCACAGTAGAAGGATATTGTGATGCGGACTATGCAATTGATCTCGACAGAAGGAGATCAGTTACAGGGTACTTGTTTTAAGTTGGCGGTAATACTATTAGTTAGGAGATCGGGGCTCCAACCTATATGACATTATCAACAACAGAATCTGAATACATGTCATTATCAAAAGCAGCAAAAGAAACATTGTGGTTAAAAGGTCTGTGTGAAGACTTATGCTACAATCAAGGAGCAATTCAGATCAATTATGATCACGGTCTGCTATATTCCTAGCTAAGAACGGAGCTATAACGAAAGGACTAAGCACATTCATATTAAATTCAACTTCATTCGTGATGTTATAGCAGACGGTTCAGTTTAAGTGGTGAAGATTCATACTACCCTCAATCTAGCGGATATCCTAACGAAAGCACTACCTGGAAGAACAGTGGAGGAAGCCCTTGGTGTCCATTAAGGTTCTTCACTAGGTTGAAGGAGGGTTCATGTTGCTTGTTACTTTGATATTTTGGTACCTCGCAACACAAGGGAAAATGAGAGTGGTTAGATGAGAGGAGAGTTGTTAAGCCACTAAAGAAGAAGGAAAGATATCAACATGCAAGAATTCCAGATGAGTTTTGAGAGAAGTTTGGAATCGGGTTTACCTTGTCAGATGAGGATGGGTAAAGGTCACATCTTTACCAAAGAGTCTTGAGGTTCTTCGTTGTCCTACAAAGTAGAAGAGGAAGACTGTTAGTAAAGAGTTAAGAAGTTTCAATTTTACTCAAATTGAGTGAAGAAATCGACATGCCATGAAGAGATATGAGTCAGATCGAGGAAGTTTTTTGGGTTTAGAGGTTTACCTGAGATTTGGTTCGTCAAGATTTGAGTCTGGTTTGTCATCTTCGGAAGAAGGAGTCTTCAGTAGTCGGAGAGCCGTGGTGGTTTTGAGCAGTGGTTCGTCAGTTTAGTCATGGAGAAGCTTTGGCAAGGTCGAAAGAAGGTGAAGAAAGCTGTTAGCTTTGAGATGGAGTTGTTAGCTTCGAGGTGGAGATTTTCTGGGAGAATCCGTCGATGGATTTGATCGGAAAAGAAGAGAGAGAGAGGCGGTGAGACGAAGAGAGAAGCTAGAGAGATTTTTAGCAGAGCTTCGCTTTAGGGTTTTAGTTTGTGTCTGGACGAGTCGACGCTTAGGTTAAGACATAGGTGGAGTTTGTGGGCCAAATTTCTAAACCAAATCCCAGTTCGCAAACTTTTATTTTTGGCCAAGAGTATGTCGGTTGGGTCAGAACTGATTACAAGCCCTTATATCAAAGACTCTGGTCGTTTTGGCCGTTACAAGAAAGAAGAGAGAGAGAACAGAGTATCGAGCAGAGGAGAGAGAGATAGCGGCGACTTCATCATATCCAGTGAGATGTGACGATGGACTCAGCTAGTTCCAACTCTAGTTACGATCGTCTTCACGTGCTTGTATCACTTTGGTATATGTCACAAGTAGAGGTAGAGATTAGACGATTGTGTTGTATACTCTCTTGTGTAATCCACGCCGGAGGAGTTTTCCGGCGAGTCTTTTACTGAAAAGAAAGCACCACCTCTCCCCAGACGTAGCGGAAGGTCACCGTGAACTGGGCAAACAAAATTCTTTGTGTTCTTCAAGTTTAAAGCATTAAACAAGATTGAATAAATCATAAGATCGAATCAATATCGAATCGTAACACTATGCTACACCAAAGTACACCTTCATACATTGGGTAGCTATGCATGATTGTCAACAGGAAGCATAATGCTTCATTGGGTGTGTGAACAATAATACAAAATGTGTGTTCTGTAGTGTAGTGAGTTGATGAACATCGTTTTTTAAATGCGAATACTCTGCTGATATATGGAAGAGTCTCACAAAAAAAATTCTTGAAAGATCAGTACACAAAAGTGGCTTAAGATTCTGTAACTCATCTCGAAAAACTCACAATAGAGAAGTACCAAAATTCACTCTTTAGTAATATATTCAAGCAGCCATATATACCATATGGCTTGAGAGAAATGCAAGCCGCCATGGTGACAAACCATTTCCAATAAAATGGACTAATCATTTGTTGGACAAGAACATTCGTTGAGAGATTCACCACAGAGGATGGGAGATGTCAAATATGATAAGGGTTTAAGATTTTGGTTTGCTACGATAAACATAAGAAGATACACTTGATGTAAGCAAATGACTTGATATGAATAAGTGGAGTTATTGGTTCTTGCATTTTAATGGATTTGAAAATCTAAACTAAATCAAGTGATATTGGTTTTATGATTTTAAAATTCATATTGAAATCATGTGTTATTGGTTTCAATGATTTATAATTCTAATTTAAATTAGGTGTTATTCAATCATCCGAATTTACTATAGATTTGATTTCATAACGGATTTGCATGGATTTCTTTGTTAAAAATACAAAGACTCAAATCCGAGGGAAAATCTCCGATTTGTAAATACAAATACAAATTTATATGTTAGATTTGAAAATCAATATATTTTACATTGATTTGTAAATATTATATGGATTTCTAAAATACTCTAAAGTACATGAACCAATAACGCCCTCGTAAATTTAACATTCAATTCAAAAAAAAAAGTTTAAAACCTTTTGAATCGTCGGGAGCTTTCTGCTGTCGGAACTACACCTTTTGTTTTTGTTGTTGAATAGGCGTCTCATTTGGGACCATTAAGCAGCAGCAGCTCCTCAATCTTCATCTCCTTCCGGCGACGATGTCTATATACAAAATCGCTAGAGCCTTACCATTCTACGGGTCTCTTCAGGTTGGTTCAACTTCATCTTCTATTTCCTTGTTCTAAATTGCTCCGTTTAATTCCCCCGGTGATGAAGTGTGATTGATTTGTCTCTCGTATAATTGCTTGCATATCGGCGTAAAGCCCTCCTTTTTGATGGCTTCAATGGAAAGGGTTTAGCTTTGAACACGAGATTGTACAACAGTACATCTTAGCTTTGTGTGCTGAAATGCTAAGGTTTCATTTTTTCAGGCAACTTGAGAAAGAAGCTGAAACTGTATCAGTGTTCTGCAACCTGGTCCATTGGGAATCATAGAACACAAGTTCACGCCTCAAGAGATTCGTCAGGCAAAAGCTACAGTGTGTGGCGCAGTAGAGAATTGGCGAAGACATTCTGATCTTGAGCATGCAAATGGCGTTTTGAATGATTTTATCTATAAGTGAACAAGTGAGTTCATCTCTGCTTTGTTTCCTTTGGCTAATGAATAAAAATGCCTTTCATTTTGTTTAAACAATCCTTAAAAGATCAAGAAAACATCAAGTGTTTCTCTCTTTTAGTTTTGTAAAGCATTTGCTCATACGGTTTTTATGCGTACATAGATTTGATATAACAAGTATGATTATTAGAATACACAACTTCTTGATCTTAGCACCAGGGTTGTATTGTATGACTACTACACACTTGCACTTGTTGAAAACATAACCGTGCAAGGTAACCCGAAAAAAGGCAAAACAAGTAGTATATATTCTTCTCATCTTATTATTATTATCCCTAGTTGCATTTGGAGTTAAACCCATATGGCTCCGGCTCTTCTTAGCAATGTGGCTAGTTGGTTCTTGACTTGGAGAGTCATTACTTGGTTAGCCCCACGATTAACTGTTCCCCTATGAACACAGCTGGTACACTCGGCTTACACCCCATTTGTATCAATGCTTTCTCCACCTCCTGTCCGTTAGACAACTGATCAACCTCGTAGACTGTCATCTTTGCTCCAAACCCTGAGATCAGTGTTTGAATTGAATGGCTCATGCAGCAAGAGCTTTTGCTGAAAATCACCACTGGTTTGTCTGCAATTAAACTTCTAATGCTTTCCATTGGAATGTATATAGTACAAGGATCTCTATGGTTGTTTTTTTGTTTTGATGTTATTACAACGTAAGTCTCTATTTATAGTGTGCTTAGATGTTTGGAAGAAGGGTAAGATTGCATAAATCAGATCTTTGTCACTACTTTACTACTTTTTGTTCCTTCCCCAGTGATGTGCCCTTTGGCGTTCACTAAAAACTGCATGAACTTAGATTCTTTCATTTTTCAAATATCAGAAACCAAGTGGCATATACAGTTCATGAGAATGTTCTTCTATTTTTTTCCTTACTAAATACGGAACTATCCTTGCCAATGGTTTAGTAATGATCCACGGATTCAAGGTGGCATTCAATAGTGTGATTATGTATACACTATGTTGCTTTTTTCTTGTTGCAATATCTTTTTTTTTTTGCTTTTGATGCATTTACTGAGGTGGAGATTAAATTATGGTTTATCCAGTTAGATGCCCATCTTTTCAAGCCACAATGGATTCCCAACAAGTTTTAGGCTCAAAAGATGTCTTTGAGATACTTTTCTGCTTGTGTGACCTGGAGTCTAGAGAGCAAATGAGTGTATGATCAGACCCAAGATCTTACTTTTAGCTTTTACACCATCTTCAAAATCATTTTCAAGTTGTGTCTTCCCTTTCTTCCGAGTTATCTGAATGTGAGAGTTTGTCTTAACTCTTAAGAGTTTCTTCTTTCTTGTTGCATTGACTCACAAAAGATAAAAAAAAAAACCCACCAATCCATTTCTGTGGATTCTTGAAACCAGATTTAGAAAAATCCACAGAAATGAGGAATCTTTGGTAGATTCGTGATAAGGCCATGTGTCATAATTTTCACCATGATTGACTTAGCACACTTATGATCATGGGTGATAATAACAAGAGCATAGATTCTCTTCCACATCTCGGGAACAATCTACCAAATTGGCTCCCAGAATTGCCCAAAGGTCATCATAATATGTTTCTTAAGTGTCATCTTCTCCGCAGAACTGCTACATTCTTGTTATGTAATGAAAACTTGGAACTGTAATTAGAACAAAGTATGCTTCCAGTTGCACAAAGGAAAAACTTGAAGTTAAAGGGTAAATGTTCTTTGAAACCCAAAAGAAACATTAAACAAAGAATAGAATTGATACAAACAAAAGTACTCGTCTTAAAGCTCTCCATCATCCGTCATCAGGTGATGTTCATGACGAGCACGATAGAGTTATAATGTTCACCGAGCCCAAAAGCATGCCGGTGATACGATAACATATGAGGCTCGAGTCATTGTCAGACTTATACTCTTTACCCATTTCAACATCAGGAAATGATCCTGAAAACACCATTATATGTTTCCTCAAGCAATGTGTCAACGCCCCTAGCTCCAACTGACCACCCCAAGCCGCCGTTGACTCGACTTCTGTGCAGTATTTCTCAAACCGCTCCTCCGCGAGACTCAGATTCAGACTTGGTTTCTGATAAGAAAAAGGGGATGAAATCTGTTTTGTGCTCTCTCATGTATGCAGCAGCCATTTCTCTTAGCGTCTGGTATGTGTAAGGATATGCACCGCCAGAGTGATTGGCAAGCTGGTTTTCTACTGCTCTGTAAAGGCAGTGCCCGTCTGGTTTGATCTCACTTACTGTTAACCCAGCGGTTTAAGCTTCTTTTCCAGCTTTTGGTTCTCGACCATACGATCACTTGTCACATTGCTTTGCTCCTCTTTGATTCTCTGCTCCCTGTCCGCTTCTTCCTTGGCTCGTTTCTCGCGCCTCTTCACGCTCTTGCTAGGCTTTGAGTGGTGTTCTTGCTGAGCAGTGACTGAGACTCCAGCGATGGCTCTCACTAAAGTGTCTATATCTCCTTTCTTCTCATTCGTTTCGTCCTTGGAGATGTTGCTGCTGCCATTGCTGCTAAAACCTTGTGAGGCAAGTTCTTTGAGCTGTTTCTCCTTGAGCTTTGTGGAGAGTTTGGAAATGTCTTCTTCGACTTGCTTCTTCTTAGCTTTCTGCTCAGCTTTGCTTCCTTTAGCAGCAGCCTTTTTCAACTCCGTCTCCTTGTTCTGTAATTGTTTTATCTCTTGCCTACAATAAACAACATCATCATCAACAACACTTGTGATAAATCAATCAGGTAAAAAAGGTTGAAGTAAGGGGGACAAAACTGAACTTGCATAGTGTGGTGTTGTTACCTGTGCCTAGCAAGCATCTCATCAACCGTTTCATGTTGCTCCATGGTGGTTTCATCCTTAGTGTCTGACATTTAAGGAGCCTAACAATACACACCCAAACACGTAAGTCCCGATGAAATTTAAGAGCAAGGAACATGGCTTCGTTGTAGTATCAGTTTGCTCCAGAATTTTTAAAAATCAGAATAATAACAAAAACCCACTAAATGAAGAGATTATACAAAGCCTCAACAAGATCGACCAATTCAATAATCTTCTACCAAACACTACAAGAATTACACATGAGCCGATTTGCCTTTTTGTATAAAAATAACCAGACTTCCAAATTACTCCAAAATTGAAACCTACAGTTCTAACTGAATTAACGGTTTCCACTTGCAAACAGTGATACAAGGAACCAAAGTTCGTACCTTTTGATCGAAGGAGAAAAACTCAATTTTGTGTGAATTAGGGTTTACTGCCAAATAAAAGAACAGAGAAAAAATTTGTCCAAAGGAAAATAACGTAAATTGGGCTATAGATCAAGTAGCAAATCAGTGCAGACAATATTGATTGGCCCTTAAGGCCCATTTAGATCAATCAACTCAGATTTGTTTCTTTGACAGGTGTCACAGGTCCTCGTATTATTCTGTCAACTCTGGCTAGGATTCTTGTTAAAAGAAAAAAGGAATCCAATCTATGAATATGGTCTAGGTAGGACCTAAAAATAAATATCAATACATCTTATTTAGTCACAAGTGTTAATATACATCCTATTGTTTTTTAATCACAAATTATGTTACTATAGGAGAAATAAATTTAGAAATGTATTCATGAAAAGTATAAGATCAATATATATAGAGAAATTTCAGTTATCATTCTTAATATGTTCTAAAATCACTTTTAATAGAAGATTTGTACTATAATAGTATTAGGAAACCCCATACTTATCTATGTAGTTCTTGATTCACTGATCGTGGGGGAATACTTGCCTATATGTATATAGGTAAGATATTTTAAAAAGAATATCAATCAGTAAAGACATATATATATATATATATATGAAAATTGTTCTTATGTTTCACCTATATGCCTAAAGATTGATTCGCGTATGGCCAAGTGGAGATAGTGTCTTAAACTGTAGGTTTGGTTCCTAAGCATCTTACCCACAAAACTCATTGAAAAGGCAAGCTCCACCCATTATTTGATCATGTCGAACAAAGTTGCCTATATAGTTTATAAATATTTTATACACCTATATGTAAATATGAATCGTATCAAATCTATACCTATATGTAAATATGATTTACACGTCAAACGTACAGTGAGACAAACATGCTGTATAGTGACAAAAGAATAAAAACATTTGTAACTAATTCCTAACGATAAAAATCATTATAAAGTTGGAAAAGTTGAAAGATAACATGAACAGGGGATTTTACTATGATTTTAATTATCTAACCACAAACAAAAACATTGTAAAACTAGATTCAAGGCGGTATCTAGAGGACTAGACTGTCTACAGTCATATCCAGTGGCTCGTCTCTTCTTTGTCATTTTACAAATGTCAAACCCCGTATAATTTCAATAAATTTATGGTTTTCTAGATTTCAATACGAGAAATATTTTAAGATAGATTTAAAAAGTTTTTTAGTGGGGGTTATTGATTCTCGCATTTTAATAGATTTGGAAATCTAAACTAAATCAAGTGTTATTGCTTACATAATTTTAAAATTCATATTGAAATCATGTGTTATTAGTTTCATGATTTATAAATTCTAATTTAAATTAGGTGTTATTCAATCATCTGAATTTACTAATGGATTTGATTTCATAACGGATTTGCATGAATTTCTTTGTTAAAAATACAAAGACTCAAATCCTAGGGAAAACCTGTGAATTTGTAAATAAAAATACAAATTTATATGTTAGATTTGAAAATCAATATATTTTACATTGATTTGTAAATATTATATGAATTTCTAAATATTCTAAAATACATGAACCAATAACGCCTCCTTATTCTCAAAATAACAAAGACTTTAGAAATATTTATAATCATTTTAATCATTTTTTTGAAATATATTTTTGTAACAAAAACTTTAGAAATATTTATTTGATAGATTTGCTCATTCAATATTTAGAAGAGAAAGAAAGAATATATAAAGAAAACTTTAGATATTAAATGGGTTACAGTTGAACTTGAAACAAGACAAGTAGGCGACACATGGATAGTATCTTGATTTACTCACACATATTACATATAGATGGAATCATTGACAATTGACAAATACATTTACAGATTCTACTATACATTCCTTTATAGGTACACAGATTATACAATGGCTGTGTATGTTCGTGGAGTGGGGTCAGATATGGATAGACTTCTTATCTCGGATTTTTTTTTCCGATGACGCAAGTCACCACCAAACATCTGATTTTTCCTCTTTGCATAAACTTCTCAAGTTTAACAATTAGGTTTTAATAAGTTTAACAAAGTTTGACCAAAATAAACAATTAGGTTTTAGTTTATAATGTAGCCACCTTGAAACATTAAATGTATAAACCCCTTTATTAATTGTTTTAGTTGTAAAGCGCAATGCATATACATTGAAATAGCCCTATTACAAAATTCATGCATCTACAAATAATTATTTTAGATAGATTTTGTCGTCCACGTATAGAGCAAATACGAGATGATTCTGTCTAGAAGTGGCCTTTTCTTTCAGGTACTAGGCTTTATGGTCATGACAATGTTAACTATATCTATATTATATCATTCATATATTAATTAACACCAAAAACGCATAAAAATCCCCTTTTTGTGCATGTCACATTACCACAAATTATAAACCTTCCACGTTTTCCACTATGACCTCAAGAACGAACAAAATATAATTATAGATTTAATGTTATGTGATGCTAGTATGCTACTGCCTGCCACATACCGAAAGTGATATAAGTCATATCTCTATTACTTTTTTCTTACAATATAATACACATTAACATATGACAAGAGACAACTAATCACGCCTCTAATATAACTCCATTTCAATAATAAATTAAAATATCAAAAACAGTAGTCTCCATCAGACAAAATCATAAGAGTAAGCATTTTTTTCTTATCCAAATTCTATCACAAAGAACGTAGCCTCTTTCTAGGAAATTTTTGGTTTGTGGGACATTTCAATTACAATATATATTTCGAGTGGGGTATATCAATTATATATTTATCAAGTATAATTTTTTATATCAAAGCCCGAAATAAAATACTCCAAAATCTTCCACAATAACCATTATAAATAACAGCTGATCCAAACACATGTACAACACAACACAAGCCTTTCTCATTTCCAAAACAAACACTTCACTACTAACTTCTGTTCTTCAATCGCAAATGGAGAGAATAAGAGATTTGTCGTCAAAGAAAGCAGCAGTAATATTCACAAAGAGCTCATGTTGTATGTGCCATAGCATCAAGACGTTATTCTACGAACTAGGAGCTAGTCCGGCGATCCACGAGCTCGATAAGGACCCCGAAGGCCGTGAAATGGAGCGTGCCCTACGTGCCCTTGGCTCATCAAACCCGGCGGTTCCAGCTGTTTTTGTCGGAGGAAGGTACATCGGATCATCCAAAGACATCATCTCGTTCCACGTCGACGGGTCTCTCAAACAGATGCTTAAAGACGCTAAGGCCATATGGTTATAGCCTTCCCACCAACGTACATGCATATATATATATATATATATATGAAGTCAATAATCAATGTGTTTAAAACACATTTATTATACGTATAATATAGATAACCGGGAGGAAGCATAGATGTTTTAAAATGCTTTGCTTCCTTCACATGCATGTGATTTTATAGTAAGTTATATGCATCTATAAATGCATATATGTATCTTGACTTATATTGTACGGAAGAAAAGACAAGTGTACCTTTAAGAAACTGTGTAACACTTAGTGCTAAATTTCCACATACATGAAAATAAACAAAAAGTTTTAATTCATATATGATTAATGCGTCATTTGTTAAAATACTAATGATTTGATATTAACAAAAGAATATACATTTAACACCAGAAGATCGAGATATTATGATACGATAGATCGATGAATTGACAAGACAAGAAATGATTATCAACAAGGAACTATACACGTAGGCGAATAATACTATAGAATCCCTTATCTTCGGTGAATGAACAAAAAGGAGAATCTTAAACACTTGTAAGGCTTCACCCACAAGGCACCGGAACATAGAACAACACTAGCTAAACATGTGGTCAGCGCAAAAATTCACGTCCCACTACCTGATATTTTTAGGTTTTATCTATTTTTATTGTTTTTAATAGGGTTTTCATATTATTATCTTGTTTTTTTTGTTTTAATATAATGGACTAAAATAAACTTAAGAGCATCATTAGTGAAAAAATATCTTTCAAGAGGATCTCACCTTTATTATACTAATAGTATTAAATAGCATAATTTTGTGATGGCAAGTGTTAAAAGAATTTCTCAATTTTTGTGAAGATTTTTTACTGGGAGAATCTTCCCTTCCTTTTTTCTTACTTCTCTCATCACTTATCATTTCTTTTTAATATTTTTACTGTGAGATTTCATATGAGACACCCTCACTAATAGGCTCTAAAACCCTAAAAACTCAACAACAAAAAGGTTTAATTCCCAAAACCCTAGATCCAGATGCAAAAGAGTAACTGGATCCCGCAGCGTCGAAAAGGATCTTCGGAGCTGCACCACCGCAATAGTAAGCACGTCAGAAAGAAACATCACCAGCTTAAAATCCGTAAAATATAAACCAAGCAAAACGAGTTGTAGAAGAAGAAAAATCAGACCAGAAACGGAAGAAAATGTAAATAGCGGATGGGTCCAAATATGACAAAGAGGGACCTGATTTGAGTGAAAAAATACGAAGAGAAGCCTAGATTTTTGGAGATTCTCTTAGCGCAGATCATATTCTATGGTACAAATGCAGCGGATGGATATATCCAGGTTATACCTCCACAACCGACTTCCCTCCACCGCCACCAGAGAGCACTACCTCCACTTGCCGCTGTCGAAACATGGTAGGAGGAAAAAGATGAAAGATGTGGTTTCAAACCAAATTAGGTCCCCACCTTACGTCTTACCCTCTTGCTTGGGAGACACCACTACCACACCATTAGAAATGTGAACCTTCAAACCACCGTGGATCTACAAAATTGAAACGAGGACAGTCCTGAGGATACAAAAAATAGATCCAGCCCTCACAGATCTAGCCTGTGGAAGTCTAAAAAAATTCAAACACTCTTCGACCTCTGTAACATGAAACATCTAAGATTTACTTACTAAAGAAAGCCTAGAGAGAGAGAGAGAGAGAGAGAAAGGGAGAGAGAGAGAGAGAGGGAGAGAGAGAGAAAGAGAGAGAGAGAGAGAGAGAGAGAGAGAGAGAGGTGCCATGCATGAAGTGCATGACAAAGGAAAATATATATTAAAAAGAATTTGAGGCTTTCTCACAGTGCCAGAGATGTACTCGGTTGCTAGAGGTGAACATAGCTATAACTTCATCTGATAGGTTAAACCATCTTCAAGTATTTTGCGATTTTTACCTTTAAAATAGAGAAACTTTATAATAGAGTTAGAGGCATACCCACGTAAAAGGTGGTGGGGTCAGCTGACACCATAAAAAAGGAATAATTCTTTATTAGTAATATAAACTAAAAAATTTGGAACCCAACAAATTATGATTCTTTGAACCTACAAAAAATGTTTGGACCCCACAAACTGAAGCCCAATAAATTTGGTGATGGATCCAACAGCTACAAAAAGAAAATTTTAACTTTTTGTTTATTAAACACTTTTAATAAATTTACCCTAATTTTAATTCTCAACTGATTCTAGAATAACTTTTTCTATCGTCTTTTCAACTTCCTTCTCTTCTCCAAATCCATTGTGCATTCTATGTAAGTTCAGATTTTACAATTAAGCTTATGGTCTCTTACTAACTTTATATCAGTTATATATGCTACAAGAGTTTAGTTTTACGTAATCGTTAATTTTTAATAAACTCAAGTTACTTAACTGAACTTTTTTTTGTTCATTAGTCTATAGATGAGAAACTAATCATTAGATGTCATGTTTGTTTTGTTTCTATGTATTTTTATATCTTTTTAATAATATATTTTTATATTTTTTTCAGCATAAGCAATGGAAAAGTTTTGAATATTAAAAGAAAAGAGTCATCCCCATCTTGTGATTTAGATGATTTGCCATGGGCTCTGCTGATCGGAAAAAATATCTGAATATCCTTTAAATCAAAGAGAAGAGGTAAATCAAAGAGAAGAGATTGAATCCTCACAGATCTAGATAGATAGATAGATAGATAGATAGATAGATAGAGAGAGAGAGGTGCCATGCATGAAGTGCATGACAAAGGAAAATATTTATTAAAAAGGAATTTTAGGCTTTCTCACAGTGCCAGAGAAGTACTCGGGTGCCAGAGGTGAAGAGAGCTATAACTTCATCTGCAAGGTTAGACCATCTTCAAGTATTTTGCGATTTTTACATTTAAAATAGAAAAACTTTATAATAGAGTTAGAGTCATACCCACGTAGAAGGTGGTGGGGTCAGCTTGCACCATCAAAAAAAGAATAATTTTTTATTAGTAATATAAACTGAAATTTTTTTAACCCAACAAATTATGATTCTTTGAACCCACAAAAAATGTTTGGACCCCACAAACTGAAGCCCAATAAATTTGGCGATGGATCCAACAACTACAAAAAGAAAATTTTAACTTTTTTGTTTATTAAACACTTTTAATAAATTTACCCTAATTTTAATTCTCAACTGATTCTAGAATAACTTTTTCTATCGTCTTTTCAACTTCCTTCTCTTCTCCAAATCCATTGTGCATTCTATGTAAGTTCAGATTTTACAATTAAGCTTATGGTCTCTTACTAACTTTATATCAGTTATGTATGTTACAAGAGTTTAGTTTTACGTAATCGTTAATTTTTAATAAACTCAAGTTACTTAACTCAAATTTTTTTGTTCTTTAGTCTATAAATGAGAAACTAATCATTAGATGTCATGTTTGTTTTGTTTCTATGTATATTTATATCTTTTTAATAATATATTTTTATATTTTTTTCAGCATAAGCAATGTAAAATTTTTGAATATTAAAAAAAAAGAGTCATCCCCATCTTTTGATTTAGATGATTTGCCATGGGCTCTGCTGATCGAAAAAATATCTGAATATCCTTTAAATCAAAGAGAAGAGGTAAATCAAAGAGAAGAGATTCAGTCCTCACATATCTAGAGAGAGAGAGAGAGAGAGAGAGAGGTGTCACGCATGAAGTGCATGACAATGGAAAATATATATTTAAAAGGAATTTGAGGCTTTCTCACAGTGCCAGAGATGTACTCGGGTGCCAGAGGTGAAGAGAGCTATAACTTCATCTGCAAGGTTAGACCATCTTCAAGTATTTTGCGATTTTACCTTTAAAATAGAGAAACTTTATAATAGAATTAGAGGCATACCCACGTAGAAGGTGGTGGGGTCAGGTGGCACCATAAAAAAAGAATAATTCTTTATTAGTAATATAAACTGAAATTTTTTGAACCCAACAAATTATGATTCTTTGAACCCACAAAAAATGTTTGGACCCCACAAACTGAAGCCCAATGAATTTGCCGATGGATCCAGCAACTACAAAAAGAAAATTTTAACTTTTTGTTTATTAAGCACTTTTAATAAATTTACCCTAATTTTAATTCTCAACTGATTCTAGAATAACTTTTTCTATCGTCTTTTCAACTTTCTTCTCTTCTCCAAATCCATTGTGCATTCTATGTAAGTTTAGATTTTACAATTAAGCTTATGGTCTCTTACTAACTTTATATCAGTTATGTATGCTACAAGAGTTTAGTTTTACGTAGTCGTTAATTTTTAATAAACTCAAGTTACTTAACTGAACTTTTTTTGTTCTTTAGTCTATAGATGAGAAACCAATCATTAGATGTCATGTTTGTTTTGTTTCTATGTATATTTATATCTTTTTAATAATATATTTTTATATTTTTTTCAACAGAAGCAATGGAAAAGTTTTGAATATTAAAAGAAAAGAGTCGTCCCCATCTTGTGATTTAGATGATTTGTCATGGGCTCTGCTGATCGAAAAAAATATCTAAATATTCTTTAAATCAAAGAGAATAGGTAACTCGTAGATATTTGATTAGAGATCTTTGTCAACCTCGTGGTCATATCTTTAAGCAGAAAATGATATCAAGTGCAATGAGGCGATTTAATCTTGCTTGGTTTGACCAGTATAAGAATTGGTTAGAGTATAGTGTTAAGAAAGACGTTGCGAATTGTCTATGTTGTTACTTGGTTAAAGATAATAATGGAACAAGTGGAAGAACTGATGAATGGACTAACAAAGGTTTTTTTATTTTACATAAGTTTAGTAGGCTTGCAGAGCATGTAGGGCAAGTTAATAACTTTCATAATAATGCAGTTATGAAATGTGAAAACTTGATGAGACAAAGTCAGTCTATTAAGCAGGCTTTGCATAAACAGAATGATATTACCAAAAATGAGTATCGAATTTGGTTAAATGCTTAAATTGACGTTTCCAGATATTTGTTGCGACAAGGTCTTCTTTTTCGTGGTCATGATGAGTTAGAAATATCTGTTAGTAAAGGAAACTTTATGGATCTTCTGAAATACATTGCTGAACAAAATGAAATTGTGAGTAAAGTTGTCTTACAAAATGCTCCAGAAAATAATCAAATGGTGTCTTCGAAGATTCAGAAAGATATTGTGCATTGCTTTGCAGGAGAGATAATCAAATCTGTTATCGAAGAAATTGATCATGATGTTTTTGGTTTGCCGGTTGAGGAATTTGCTGATGTTTCTGATAAAGACAAATGGCGGTAGTATTTCGGGTTATTGATAAAAGTGAGATCATCAAAGAAAGCTTCATTAGCATTATACATGTGGCTAAGACAACTTTATCATATCTCAAATCTGCTACTGATTCTATGTTTTCTAAGCTTGGGTTGAGCATAAAAAAGCTGAGAGAACAAGATTACGACGACGCAAGTAATATGAAAGGTGAATACAATTGACTAAAGTCATTGATTTTAGAGGAAAACAACTTGACTTATTATGTCCATTGTTATGCTCATTAATTTTAATTGGTTGTTGTGGCTGTTGAAATAAAGCATCTTGAGGTTGGAGGATTTTTTTATATGATTTCTCTATTGTTGAATATGGTTCGAGTTTCATGTAAGAAAAAATATTATATTCGAGAAAATCACAGAAAAATGATTGAAGAAGATATTCTTGATGGTGAAATCAACACAAGAAAATGGTTGAATCAAGAGGTTGCTATTCAGAGACTAGGACAAATACGTTGGGTTCTCACTATAGAACTTTGTTGCGTTTAATTGAGTTATTTTCTCTCATCATCAATGTGATTAAACATATTCAGAATGAGGGCTTGGAAGACTCAAAAAGATGACAAGCATATCGAGAACTTTGATTTTGTGTTTTATCTACAAATGATGATTCACCTTTTAGGACTTACATATATCTTATCCAAAGCTTTGCAACAAATGGATCAAGACATTTTGAATGTTATGTTATTGGTGAAATCAACAAAGAGACAATTCCAAAATTGTAGGGATAATGAGTTGCATTCTTTGATGAATAAAGTTTTTTCTTTTTGTGAAAAGTATGATATTGATAAAGTTGATATTGAAGATGACTTTATTCACCCAAAGAGACCAAGAAAAAAAAAAGGAATACAAAACATGCATCACTACAAGGTCAATTGTTTATATGATGTTTTGGATTTGTAGCCTCAAGAGTTTAATGATCGTTTTACTGAGTTAAACACCGAGTTGCTTATTTGTGTTGCTTTTTTTATCTCCTATTGGTTCATTTTATGAGTTTGACCATTCAAAGTCGATGAATTTAGCCAAGTTCTATCTTTACGACTTTAGGCCTACATAGTGCATACCTCTTGAGCAATTCTATAAATATTGACAATGTTTGACATGATGAAAGACTTAGTCAATTAAAGAGTCTAGGAGACCTTGCTTGTGTGTTGGTGGATACACATCCTTTGGTTTATAGGCTTTTGAATTTAGCTTTACCAATCGCAACTGCAACTATTGAAAGATGTCTTTCAGCAATCAAGATTCTGAAGATATATCGACGAAATCAGATTAGCGATCAGTTTCTAAATCACTGTTTACTTTGTTATATTGAAAAGATGTATTTAAGATTGTTACTAATGAAAAAGCAATGAAGAAATTTCAAGATATGAAAGATCGTATGATCTTTTTATAGAATGATGGCTTCTTAGAACAATTTATGAATTGTTTTTATTAACTTTTTGGTTTGGTTTGCACCCAAAAAAATAATTTATGGGTTCGCCCTTGAATAGATGTGAAGTTTACTCTAATTTATTATACTAAAGTAAAATTTCTAATTTTAGAGTAAAAAGGAGAATTGCTATTTCTTTCCTTATTTATAGAGGAAACACTAGCAATTTTTAATTTTAAAAGAACAAATAGAGTTTAGATAAAGTGACTCTAAATATTATTATAGCTAATTACATATATGAAATGATTAAAAATGATCTTATAAAGAACAAAACGCTGATTGAATAAATATATTTTTGTTATAGAGAAGAAATATTGGCGTAGACGCATAAAATTGGATCCCACGTCCCTATTCTACATTGTGAATTTTTGTCATTATGCATAGTAATTTTTGTGATGATTTTGCACTTTCAAAGGAGGCCTTGCATATTGTAAACGAATACAACATAATAATACTTCATCGCCCCCATTGGTATACTTCACTATTCTCTCGCTTTAATAGGCTCATTCTTTTTCATATTATTATCTTTCTATTCATACTCTTTTTATTATTTACATAAAACACTTGTAACTTAATTAACAAATATAAATATAAAAATCAAAATAAAATAATATAATAAAATGACACGATCACTCTAACATTATAAACTTTGCTTGTGAATATTTTAACCAGAGTGCGGTGCTGCTGCCCGTTATATATTTGTTTGCTTTATTGCTATCGGTGCGGTCTTACCACCCCATATTTTATTTGTTAACCTTATAAAAGATGCCTAATGCACCATAATAGCCAATATACCGCCTAGATAATCAATTTATTGTTTTATAATAGATTATTTGGTTACCATTTATCATTTATACCTTAGTTGATTCATCACCTTAGCTTATTTACTTTCAAATATAATATGGATAATTTTACCACCGTGAATAACTAAATATATTTTAAAGAGACATCTATATTTAAGTATTTTGTTCAACTTATAAAACTTATAAAATTGCTTGCTAATAATTTTAGATTAATTTTTATATTATGTTTTTACTTCCAAAGTCACACACACCCACACACACACACACACACATATATATATATATATATATATATATATATATATGTTAAAATATATTAATTGCTTTTCAAACGGTTAGTTAACGGCTAATGAATAGTATTTTAAAAATCTATAAATACACTTACAATTCATTCATTCATTTTATATCTTCTCAGCATTTTATTCTACAAAACACTCATTTCCATAGAAGAATGTTTAATCCTTGATTAGTTTTTGTAATTGGCTTTTATCAATTGCTTTCTATGGTTTACTCGTTAGAGAATTCTCTCCCAAAGAAAATGTGTTTATTATCATTTTGATGTTTTATGTATTTGTATTCCTTGTAATTGCAATACTTATCCTTGCACATTAATTATTTTAGTGAAATAATATTTCTAAATATGTTATTTATTATTATTTGAGTTTATAAATCCATTGGCAAACATCAAGAAGCTCCATTTTCCCGCTCTAGACATCACCGATACCAACTACATTTTTGGGATGACTAATGTTGAACATCATCTTAATTCTCTTGGTGTTAAAAAGAATAATACTTTAACGCCTCAAGAAAAAAGCTAAATCGGTGATTTTCCTTAAAAGACACCTTGATGAAAGTATCATTTCTGACTATGTCATGCTGAGGAACCTAAAGAGTTATGGAAATTTCAATCATCAGAAAACATAAACATTTTCACTAGCTCGGGATGAGTGGCAGAGTCTGAAATTTCAATATTTTGACAAAGTGATGAGTTACAGTTCTGTTGTGCTAGGAATTGTGGCTAAATTTAAATATCATGATAAAACGATCACCGAATCTAAAATTCTTAAGAAGACATACACCACATTCCAAAAAAGTTACATCACCATAAAAGAACAATATAGATTGCGGGGAAAAACCAAATTTTCATAATTAATTGTGGTGCTTCTCATAGCAGAAAAGAACAACAAGCTTTTTATAAAGAATCACATGAATCACTCAATTGGTTTTAAACCATTTTCTGAAGCAAACACATTAGATACGAAATAACCAGTGAAAGAAAATAAGGCTTTTAGGGTCGGGTCGTGGTCGCCAAAACTATCGTAGACGTGGAAAAAAATACAATCCACAAGAAAGAAAGTCATTTCAGTGGATCCGCTCTAAGCAATCCTTTAAGAGAAAAGAACACTAAGAAAGTACCTCCCAGAAGCGAGAAAAGGATTGTTTCAGATGCGGTGCTAAGGGACATTGGCCTAGTGTATGCCGTACCCTTGCACATCTTTGTGCTCAATACAAAGAGTCCGTCAAGGAAAAAAGGTAAACTTTGCGAAACATTCTCAGGGTTCAACGCATCTTGATGTGTTTAACTTTGTGGATGATTTTGAGGAGACCGCTATCACGAAAGCTTAAGTACCTATCATGTGACTCATGAAATATCACAATTATACCATAAATAGTTGTTGCTTGTGGAAGATTAATGTATAACTATTGTATGATTTTTATCTATTTATGTATAATTACTGTGTGTTTGATGATGTATAATATTGTATAATATTTTATGAATAATTTTATCTTATTTCTATAAACAATTTGTTTGTATCAGAAATGGACATTACAAATGGAGCATCAACCAAGATCAATGCTATATATATTTGTATATCAGATAGTGGAACAACATATACTATTCTGAAACACATATTTACGAACTAGAACCGATAAATATCATTGTTAATACAATATCGGGTCCTGCAGATTTGATTGAAGGGATTGGTAAAACCCATTTCGCGTTACCTAATGAGACAAAATTCTCAATAAATAATGCATTATTTTCTCCAAATTCTATAAGAAATATGTTGAGTTTTAAATACGTATATCTCAAGGATTTGATACTCTGTCTTCAACTGAGGATTAAAAGAAATTTATGTGTATTACTCTTGAAAAATCAGGAAAACAAAAGTGTTGGAGAATTACCAAAACTTCTTTCTGGTCTTCATCATACATATATAAGTGTCATCGAATCACATTTGGTGATTAAGGAAAATTATGATGACTTTACACTATGGCATGATCACCTTGGCACCACTATGATGCAAATAATCATCGAGAATTCATATGGTCACTCACTGAAACCCCAAGAAGTTTATCAACATGTACTGTGTGTTCTTTAGGAAATTTGATTATAATTTCCTCACCAACCAAAATAGATAAAGAGTTACGAAAGTTCCTTGAACGAATTCAAGGTGATATTTATGGACCTATACATCCACCTTGTGGATCATTATATTATTTTATCATAATGTCGACGCGTTGAGTAGATGGTCACACAGTTTTCTATTGTCCTCTCGAAATGTGGTATTTGCGAGATTTTATATCAAATAATCAAACCAAGAGCTCAATTTTTTGATTATCCAATAAAGAGAGTTAAACATGACAACACTGGTGAATTTACTTCCCAAACATTCAATGTTATTGTATGGTAACTGGAATTTATGTGAAACATCATGTTGCTCATGGTCATAAACAAAATGGTTTAGTTGAATCATTAATTAAACGTTTGCAACTGATTGAAAAACAATTAATCATGAGATCAAAACTTCCAACCTCTATATGGGCATAAGCTATTTTGCATACAGAAGCATTGATTCGGGTAAGACCAAGTGCATATTGTTGGGTCCAATAGTCGGTCTCGTCGAATAGATCGAGCTCGGACTTCGTGGCTAACCGCATATCCGAATTAATAGGAGGGTGGTTACGAAGATCAAGGGGAGAGTGCGACTATAAAAGAGAGAAGAAGGAGGGTTAAGAGGAGCGTGCAAAACCCTAGCAATACACTTTAGACCTACGACCTCGACCTCGATCTCTTTAGCTTATTGTTTGTAATCTCTTTAAATCGATCTCACCTCCGAGTGTAGAAACATTGTTGTATACTTCTCATTGATTCGATACAAAGTCCATTTTTGTCAACCAGAATCTGATTACATCGTTGTGTTCAGACGACATCGTTTCCCACCTTTTTTCTATCTTCGTTCATAATCAAACACTACCAAATACTTAGTGTGGGTTTTAGGATCCACACATATCACAAATAATTTCCAATACAGTTAGCATTTGGACGAGAACCAAATATTTATATTCCAAAGATTTTTGGTTGCGTTCTATATGTGTCAATTGCACCTCCCCAATGTACAAAGATGAGACCTCAAAAGAGGTTAGAGATATATGTTGGTTGTGATTCTCCATCAAATATATGATATATAGAACTGCAAACTGGTGACGTATTTACAACACGTTATGCTGATTGCCACTTTGATGAAAAAGTAACCTAGTTCGAGGGGAAAAAATAAACAAGTAGAAAAGGATGTCAAATGGTATGTATCATCTTTGCTACACCTTAATACTCCTACTAAACATTCATTAAAGGTTTGTTGAATTATGCATTTGAAAAGCATCGCAAATTAACTACCTGATGCATTTGTGGCCACCAAAACAGTAATAAAATCACATATACCGGCTGCAAATTCTTCTGCTTGAATAGAAATGCCACATGAACGTGGAGTAGATGAGAATACACGAGAGTCTAAAAATACTTTGAAGCGTGATAGACTTGTTAGTTCTAAAGATAAGATCTTTAGAAAACGAAAGTAGATGGAAAAGCAAAATTCTTCCAATGTAACAGAAAATTTGAAATAAATGCACCATGAGGTTGATGACAGTGTTAAACATCAAGATTCTAAAGAAAATTATGAGATTTTCTATTAATTACATTTATAATATAAAAATATTGAATTGAAACAAAGTGAATGATGTCGATGATATTTTCTCGTACTTTGTCCAAAGGGAACAAATGAAGAGAGTGATGATACAAAACCAAAATTTATCTTTGAATGTCAAAAGAGACACAATTGGACAAAGTGAAAAAGTTCAATACAAATCGAACTTGATTCACTTAACAAACAAGAGGTATTTGGGCATATTATAATCACACCTGAAGCTATTACAGTTGGATACAAATAAGTTTTCATTCCGAAATGAAATGAGAAAAACCAAGTCATGAGATACAAAGCTCGTCTTGTAACTCAAGATTTTTCTCAAAGACCTGTGAGATCGATTTTGAAGAAACATATTTTCATGTTATGGACGCAATCACGTTTAGATTTTTGATGAGTCTTACGGCTAATCAAAATCTAGGGATGCGTCTAATGGTGTTGTAACAACATATTTTTATGGATCCTTGGACTTTGATATTTATATGAGAATCCCCGAATGATTTAAGATGTCAAAACTATTAAGTTCTAAGCCCTAAGAGTTATGTGTAATAAAATTGCAAAGATCATTATACGGCTTAAAGCAATCTGGACGCATGTGATATAATCGTCTCAATGTACATTTAACTAAAGAAAGATATGTAAACAGTCATATATTTCCATGTAGCTTTACCAATAAAACGTCATCTGGATTTGTTATTATTGTTGTATATGTTGATTATTTAAATATTATTGGGATCCAAGAAGAAATACAAAAGCATCCGATTATTTAAAAGGAGAGTTTGAGATGAAAGATCTCGGTAGACAAAATATTGTCTTGGCCTACAAATCAAGCATTTTTATAAGGGTATATTCGTACACTAGTCTACATACACGAAAAGAGTATTGAAATTGTTCAATATGGACAAAGCAACTTCACTAAGAACTCTTATGATCGTTAGATCACTAAATGTTGAAAATGATTCTTTTCGACTACTTGAAGAAAATAAGAAGATACTTGGTCCTGAAGTGTTGTATCTAAGTGCAATAGAAACACTTATGTATCTTGCAAACTATACTCGACCTGATATGTCATTCGCTGTTAATCTTTGGCACGACTCAGGGCATCTCCTACGCAAAAACATTGGAATGGGATCAAACATGTCTTTCGATATTTTCAAGGCACAATTGGTTTATGATTATTTTATACTAACGACTCAAACGGAGAAATGGTTAGCTTTGAAGATGCATGATATTTATCTGATCTCCATAAAGTTCGATCACAAACATGGTACATCTTCACAGTTGGAGGAACTGCTATAACATGGCGATCCCATAAACAAACACTTGTTAGCTACTTTCTCAAACCATACTGAAATAATTGCTCTCCACGAAGTAAGTAGAGAATGTGTTTGGCTCATATCAATAAGCCTACACATCCTTTCAAGTAGTGGGATCAACTTCAATTCAAAATCGACCATCTTATATGAAGGCAATGCATCATGTATTGCTTGAACAAAAGAAGGATACATCAAAAGTGACAGAACCAAACATATTCCACCAAAGTTCTTTTCGTATACCCAAGAACTTGAAACGAATAAAGAAATTGAAGTGAGATATGTTTGATTATGCGACAATGTTGCAGACATATTTACAAAGACACTACCCACTAAGATATTCAGAAAACATGTTTACAACATTGGAATGTGTCATCAACAAGACCCGTAACGATCATCTACTCGAGGGGAGCTTTTGAGTTGTACGTTTTTTACTTTGCTATGGTTTTTTTACTGGGTTTCCAAAAAATGTTTTTAACGAGGCAACATTATGGAAGAAAACTTAAAGCACCGATAGTGATGATGGTCTCCAAAGGAAAGTGTTATAAAAAGAGACATTGGCGTGAAGACGTAAAATTGGATCCCACATCCCTATTCTACATTGTGCATTTTAGTCAACATGCATATTAATATTTTTCGATGATTTTGCACTATAAAAAGATTCCTTGAGTATAATAAACTAATGCACCATAATAAAATCTCCTTTTCCCCTTTGGTATACTTCATTATTCCTCAACTTTACTATACTCCTTCTTCCTCATACTATTCTCTTTCTATTTGTAGTCTCTCTTTATTATTTACATAAAACACTCATAACCTAATTAACAAATATAAATATGAAGCACAAAATAAAACAATATAATATAATTATAACAGTTATATTTGTTTTATTGTTAGACACAGACTGTAAATATATATATATACGTATAATTTCAGGATATGGTATATTTTATCTTCAAAATAATTTGTTTAAAGGTTTTGTAACGTCCTGATCGCCCACGGCTAATAGGTCTCCCACACTCGTTCTCTCAGTCTATGGTTCTCATTCCATGCAGCGAGATGTGTGTTAATCTTTTCGGAGGCTCAAAGATTTTGTTTATTGTCCTTGCAATCACCACATAATATTTTCACGTGCTTTGACCTCACTCACACAGTATCGCGAATCACTTACTGATAGGTCACACATCCTTCAACGCAAGCACACTTAACTCTGAAGTTTTAAATAGACGTGTAACAAAAAAAATAAGTGTACTTTGGTAATATAGATAACCAAATCAATTATCTTAATACTTTCTATGTATAAAAAAATCCAGATGTTAAAGGTTTTATATATGTAATCAATAAAAT
This sequence comes from Moricandia arvensis, assembly GCA_905132765.1. Taxonomy (NCBI): domain Eukaryota; kingdom Viridiplantae; phylum Streptophyta; class Magnoliopsida; order Brassicales; family Brassicaceae; genus Moricandia; species Moricandia arvensis. The sequence continues at coordinate 100,079 of CAJHQP010001644.1, forward strand.
TAGTCTCTAAAATAACTGAACCTGTAAGACGTGATATTTCAAGTAAAAAAATGTAAGACTGATCTCATTTTGTTTGTTTGCCAGCCATTTATACATATACAGTTACGTCTGTGAAGAGAGAGGACAAGAGCAGAATCAAACATGAGTGTGTAAAAGTGAGATAGACAAAGAATATGTGTCTTTTAGGCAAGTTGGTGGTAGGGGACAATTAAGAGAATAATATATCACTACTTATTTTCAAATATAGTTGATAGATATGCAAATATTATCACCGAAAGCTAGATCGAATCCTGTTTTGGTTATACATCCTTCTCTTTGGCCCATAAGGATTCGATCAGTGAGCTATAAACAAGGTTGAACTAGGTAGAAGATCCAGCTCTGAACAAAGCAAAACGGCCATTTTATCTTCATATCTAATCATAAATATGAATGATAAAGAAATACACGAAGAAGGAAAAATATAAACAGAATGACTTGATCATAATGAAAAGCCTTTTTAGACTTTGACCTTCAAACCACGAAGGATTCCTTAATCTAAAGCCGACATTATAATTAATGTGTTCTCGTTTGTAAACGACATTATAAATGTAATATGTTATAGAATTATATTTTTGTATGTTTAGTTCAACTGTAACTGAAATTCTACGGTAGAATTCATTCTATAAGCTTTTTCGAAGTAGAGATATATATAATGTAAATATAAAAATTAAAAGGGAAAAAGAATAAAAAAATATTTTTGTATCAATATTTTCTTTGTTTGGCTCCTATATTCATCTTTTTACTTTTATTTTAAGTTAAAAACTAAATAAAATATAACCAGTAATTTTTTTAGTTATTGAAACTAAAGTTAAAGACAATACCACCTAACCAATCGACGCTATTGTTTAATTGTAGGAGCCATATTTACTATAACAAATCAACTGATGTGTAAAAGAATGAAAAAAACATATATTAAAATATATTAAAAATTAAAACGATCAATAGAATTGGTGATTCAAGACTTTAAATATTTTTCCTTATCTTTACAATTTTTATAGGATGATACTTTTATAGGAGTAAGGTTTTTATGATACAACTGTGGTGTTTATATCTTCCAAAAAAGGGAGAATCTAATCAGAATGTTACAAATACTTTCTGACACAAAAGGAAAATCGTAAGAAAATTGTTGCATATTAAGAATATTAGAAAAGGAAATGATGACTTGGTAATATACCCTTGAAGCTAAGTTCAAATGTCTAAGGATCTATTTTTTTTTGCTATCACCTACAAACACATATTTTATGGATGATAGCGATTGTTAGGTTTTACAACAATCACAAAAACATTAGAATTATTTCAAATCGTTTTAAGCCTCTTAAATTAAAAAATGATTCTCACAAGCGTTTACAGTTGAGGTAAATAAATAAATATAAAAATATTTTCTAATTTTTAAATTTAAAATTTAAAACTAAAATATTATAAATAAAAATATAGATACATTATTATAATTTATTTTATAAAGACTTTAAACCAAAATATTCACTATAATGTTTAAGCATTAGTATATATAGATATATAAATGAAATAAATATTTTTAAAAAGTTCTAATATAAATCTTCAAAATAAAATTTTATTAAAATTATAACTTTCGTTTAAACTAAAAATAAATAGATAACTTAAGGTAATATTGTTATTAATTATATTATATTAACATTATTACTTTTCATAATAGTATATTTTGATATTTTTATAATGTTATGATGTCTTAATTAGTATTAGTAATTTATTATTAAACCGTTAAATATCTCTTAATCAGTCGGTTACATATCTTGTAAACGCACTAATTTCTAAGTATGGTACTAGTCATACAAATATCTTAATATATAGCTCTAGAAACTATGCTCATCCATACTCACGAATTCTTGTAACTAATGCATTTCAGCCAATTAGATCTAAGTCTATCAATAAAAAGAGAATCAACTAAATGACAATTACAAGAATTGGTTTTGAAATTGTTTGTTGCTGTCATAAACTAAAATAAAAAATAAATATTGTATTTATCTATCAATCAAATATATAAACAAATGAATTTGATAAAAATGTCACTTGTCAGAATCCAGAATCACAAATTCAAGTTTGGACTGGTTAGTTAGTTATTTAACAAATATAGCTTCGTAAACAATATAAATAGTAAATTTATGATCTCTATTTAGACTCAAAACAATTCAGAGTTTATCAACTTACCACCTAGTGATTACAGTGATGATTATAAACATGTACAAACATCCAGTCACTCTTGGATGATGATTACCACAATTTACAGTGATGATTATAAACATGTACAACATCTAGTCACTCTGGCAAATATTTTCGCTTATAAAGTTACCAGCACTAATAAAAATATAAGTGTGTTGTTAAAATAGTTATTTGATGTCTTTAGTCAAAAAAAAGAGTTACTTACCAAATGGATCACATTTGTTTTTTCTATTACAAAGAAAGTCATTTCTATTGGAAGGTCACATTTTTGAGTGGAAAGAGTTTTTTATGACTTTTATACCCTTAATGAACCAAAGACAAGAATTGATTTGTTTTGCTAGTTTGGTTTGGTTTGGTTTGAACAAAAATTATTTAGTTTGGTTAGCTCTCCTTATTTATTAGGTTATTAGTTTATCTCCTTTATAGCATTAGAAACTGGTGTTTAGGTTGTGTCGTCGTTAGATTGTCGAAAATGGCTCTGTGGATGTGCGTGGGATGGACGGGTGAGGTGTGGACGGGGTCTTCGTGGACAGGAGAAGGGTGGACAGGGGAGGGATGAGCGGGTGAAGTGTGGACGGGGTCTTTGTGGACGGAGGAGGTATGGACAGATGATGAATGGAGGTTTGGATCGTGGACATGAGAGGTGTGGATGGAGGTAGTCTAGACTGGTGAATGGTAATGCTCTGCATCATATTGACTCCTTGGTGTCCTAAAGCACATGACGAACAAAAACTAGTAAATCTGGTTTGGAGTAAATGTTGAGTCATCCACTCGAGAAACAATCGGTGGCAAAAAGCCTTGGGAGAAGGCGGTTGTCCGATGATATCTCCTACAAGAGAAAACAAGTGAGATTAGTCACAGTAGTTGAGAACAAACATAAATCAAAACTTTCAGAGCCTCCAATGAGAGGGATTTGAAAACAAAATCAGATCTGGAAAAAAATCTGGAAAACGAAAAAGGGAAGCTTGATTTAATCACTTTGCAATTAAAAGTAAGAAAATAAAATAAAAATCAGATACCAAAAACAGATATAAAACCAAAAAAAACATAAAAGTTGGTTTGATTGGTGTTGATGCAACCACAACGTCAGGGCTTCCATCTTCTTCTACACTTCCACCCATCCACGAAGACTCTGTCCACACCTCGCCCGTTCACACCTTGCATGTTCACACCTCCCCCCATCCACGAAGACTCCATCCACACAGACTCCAGTTATCGAACTCTTCTTCGTCGAAAACTGGATCGATCTCGAAAATAAAAGATCTGGGAGGAAATAGATGAAGATGGAATAAGCGACAGGTTTCTGATTTGAGGTTGGCGAATCTCGGTGATATGAAATCGCAGGGAAAAGAAGAAAGGAGCTCAAGGTTTCTGATTTCGTGAAAAGAGAGAGCTTGAAAAAATCACTTTACAATCAAATACTGGTTTTTCTAGCTAGTATTTACGGAAAGATAAATAAAAATGTTTTTTTAAATATATGAATATAAAAATAAGAAATTTTAATTAACTAAACTTTTCAATTGAGATATAAAAAATACCCTAGGAAAAAAATTAACCAAAATAAATTTTATTAAATGATATAAACATAAATTTATAACTTCTGGGTTAACTAATCTATATTTAGAGTTTAAAATTATTGGGTGGGGTTTTAGAGATGTGATTTAAAATTAAAAAAAAACTCAAAAAAATCTATTTTGGTCATTTCTGCTTTAAAATCTATTTTTGTGACAAAAACTTTTGAAATGACTATTTGAAAGATTTTCCCTTGAGATAATATAAAAACTAATATAAATTATATTTTAATATCTATTATAAAACTTTTAAAAAATATTTACTATAATTTTCTAGGCATAAATATATATATATATACACATATAAACACAAAATAATTTTTAGAATTTTAATATTCTGATTTTATAAATAGATTTTATATTATTATCATATTATAATAATACAATTTTATATTTTATAATTATATAAAGTGTTAATATTTTTAATTTATTATCAAACCGTTGATGCATTTGGTAGTTAACTAGTAATAAGTATCCTCCAAATGCAATTTTTAACATATGTGGTAATCGTACAAATCAATTAGTAACGCTTAAAACTGTAACCACCCGCATCCGCAAATTCACGTAACCGATGCATTTACATTTGTCGTCCTTAGTTTACACTTAAATTTCCTTGGTCTGTTCACGAGTCGACAAGTACAAAACAAGCTTACCTATTTTAACTGCTGCGTCCTTGTGCGTGGCTAATCTTTCATTGTCAATGAGATTCGTCGTAAAGTGCCTCAGACACATATGTGACAAAAGCATTCACGTATCCCTCATTCGCTTGCGGTGAGATCCACTAATACAATGTTGTTCAACATAAATGTTCCAAAGTCATTACAATGTACGCAAACAACCTCTCGAATCGTATGCTTTATTAATTTAGTTATGATCGTTCCCTTCTTCAATAGTATTATAGATGCCAAATAAATCGCTTACATCACTAATTTTCAGCAACTTGTACATCCAAACAGAACATTAAAAAAAAATTGGTATTTTTCTCGCAAAGCTGCTTTTATTCTTCGTAAGGAATCTGTTTTTTTTTCTTCATGTTTAAAATAAATAAAACAAATAATTTCTTGTTTAAAGGGGAAAAAGAGACTAGTCCATGGGATCTAACACTACTTGCCTTCCTATAAATAGCTCAAGCAAACCATGTAGTTATCAAACGAAACAAACAACCATAAATCAGAACTAAATATACATATAATTTCTCGATCGTTTCGGAGCCGTCAGATCAGAATCTGATCATGGACAAGGTGATGAGGATGTCATCAGAGAAAGGAGTTGTGATATTCACCAAAGACTCATGTTGTCTTTGCTACGCCGTGCAGATCCTTTTCCGTGACCTTAGGGTTCAGCCAACAATCCATGAGATCGACAACGATCCTGACTGTCGTGAGATAGAGAAGGCCTTAGTCCGTCTTGGCTGCGCCAACGCAGTTCCTGCTGTTTTTGTCAGTGGTAAGCTTGTGGGTTCGACCAATGAAGTCATGTCGCTTCACCTAAGTGGCTCTCTCGTTCCCTTGATCAAGCCGTATCAGTCATTTCATAACTAGAAAGATGCATGGATCCTTGAAAATGAAGATAATTGGTATGTTAATTAGATAGTAAATAATGATGGATGTACTACACGTAAATGTGTATCATGTTCTTCTATATATATAGCTAATTTTTATATTTTGTTTTTCTGATCATGTCGAAAGCATTTAATTAACTAGCTTTGTATTTCCCCGCTTAATCAGTCAGTGGATGTACTGATGTGTTATCTATTGTAATGGAGAAAATTATATATCATATGTTATATTGCTTTCGTTTTAATTTCTTTCCTGTCGTATCACATTTTCTGAATGGTTCGAGCACTAAAGGTCGATTTAAATGACATCATGTAATTATCAGAACAAAATAATAGATATTTTTGTATCAGAAGTTAGCATGTGTGATGTATTAGTCCGAAGATGTTTTCTGTAGAAGTTTGTGAATAAAATGATAGTATCCAAAATAAACAATAGATTAACGACTGAAGAAAAAAAGTGACTGCATGAATTTTGTCAATATTGTTACAATTTAAACTTGACTGGTGAATTATTATATTTTTTTTTGTAAAAAAATGACTGGTGAATTATGATAAAGAAATATAACCAGAGAGACTGTAACGTTACAATGCCTCGCGATTAAGGTCTCTTTGATTTAGCCGTGCTATATCAAAATCTTAATTTCATGTGAATGTTTACTTTTTTCATCTTTTTCAATTACAAAAAAAAAACGTGAAAAACAAATATTTGAATCTACAAATAATTGTTAGCTCTTGGAACAATTCATTCTTCATGCTCACTTAATAATATACCATGAGAACAAAACACACAACTATCTTTCAGTTTTCTTTTTTTTTCAATTTTATTCGCGAAGTAGTGAAAGATGCATCCAAAATTTGAGTACCGTAAAAAATGGAAATTTATTAGAGTTCAACATAAATACATTTAATCAAAAAACACAAATAAATAATGCATAAAAATGAAGATGTATGAGATGAAGTAGTACATGAAATGCGACTTGAAATACAACACAGAGAAAGAATGTGACGGAGAGGTGTGGGGCGCTCTTGAAGACATGAACATTAAAAGAAGATTTGTTGTGGAGATAGCTTAAGAGAAGTATCGGAGAAGATGCAATCGGCCTTACACAATAAAGAAGATTGAGTTACTTGTTGAAATACCGAAATGGAAAGTTTCTAGTTTGGAGATCTTTAGGTCTAAGGTTTTTTCTAAAGTATAAAAATGCAATAATAGAAGGATCAAGAAAGTAACCTGTAATACAGATAGTATTGGCATTGAATGTGCCGAGAACACACTGAGAGAGTTTTTAGCATAAAAGGTTTAGTATATCCGAGTAAAGAGAAGCAAAACACTAAGGGGTTAAAAACGTGAGTGGTTCAAGAGATTAAGTATAAATCTTTGAATAGAAATGACTAGTTCAACAAGTCAAGTTTTGTTTTGAGCTTATTGAAAAAAATTGCTTTTAAAAAAAACTTGTATGTGTTTTAAAAATGATTAATCTAATTGTATTTTTGGAAAGAATTAGGCGTATGTTATTATGTGTTCTAGTTTTTGTAAGAGATACAACTTTCACATTTATAAAAACCAGATTAAATAAAATATATATATTTGCACTTAGAACGTGTTACTCGTTTATGTATTTTAATTAAATTTGTTTAGAGTTCAAGATAGTTACTTGCACTAAAAGAAGCTGTGCATATTTAAGTTTTGTTTGTGTCTTGAATGATTATTGGTGGTGTCAAAAAAGGAAAGGGGAAAAAGAGGAAGGCCTTTGCGAGAGAAGTGGAATACAACTTCCGAGTTCTTTGGGGGATCTAATCTTGGGAGGGCGAATCTAATCGATCGGTAAGGAACGTGGAACAACAACCTTCACTTGCTGTCTTTGTCAGCAGGATTCAAATATTCTTAGCTTTGAGAAAAGTATTCCCGATGATCTATTCATATGCATCATCACACAGTATCCAATAACTCAACTTTATTCTAAGGCATCCCAACTTTTCAAATAATGGACACTAGTCAACAATATTACTTAATTCATCCAGAACCACCGTGTATTTCTAAAACTTGGGTAAGTAGTCAATGGGATTAGGGGCTAAAATTTTTTTATTGGAAACCATAAAAGCTAACTTAGCAAGTAATAAAGAAACTGAGCAAGAATAGGGGTGACTCAGAGATGTGCATGAATAGAAGCGCATAAAGCATGTGCTTCGGACCCATCCAAAATATATATATTCAAGGGCCAAGAATATCACAAAAATTATATAGCTCTACTGGTAAAGATCTTAGGATGTGTATTTAAGGTGTTGGTTTGACATACTTAACT
>CAJHQP010001645.1:0-107698 GCA_905132765.1 Moricandia arvensis
AGGCTGCGAGGTATTCAGGAGCAGAGAATGCTTGTGCTGATATATAATGCTGGTTGGTTTCCTTCTTCTTCCTCCTCGTCTTTTCTTTTAGCCTCCGAACCGGAAAAAAAAATTGCAAAAACAAAAACAAAAAAAAAAATTAAAACAAATCGGGAAACAAACGTTCCTTTTGTTATGAAATAACTTACAAATTTATAGTATCTCGAAATTTGAATAGGGGCAAAATTTTATACCCGTAAGGAGGAGATAACTCTTATATAAGAAGAACTATTACAGAGAAAAGAGGAGAAGGGATGATTACAATCGAACGAATTCGTTCGTTTATATAGATGTAAAAAGTAGGAGTTACTGTGCAAATAGTGACAGTGGGACCCACTTCCTTTTAAAATTTCAACAAAAGTGGCGGCCACACTGTGCGTATTACGGCTGACACTGTGCTTTTAACGGCTACTTTATAACACTCCCCCTTGGGGACCGGTGTCACTATTGTTGTTTGCTTGACGTATTTGTTGCCTCGTTAAAAACCTTTCTAGAAAAACCCTGTAAGAAAAACCATAGTAAGGTAAAAAGAGTACAACCACGTAAGCTCCCCCTCGAATGAACGGTCATAGATCCTTCTGATGACGTATTCCAATGTTATGGACATGTTTCCTGAAAACCGAGGTTGGAAGTGATTTTGTGAAGAGGTCAGCTGCATTGTCGCATGATCGAACATATCTGACTTCAATCTCTTTATTCTTCTCCAGTTCTTGAGTGTAAGAGAAGAACTTCGGAGGTATGTGCTTGGTTCTATCGCTTTTGATATATCCTTCCTTCGTTTGAGCAACGCATGCCGCATTATCTTCATATAAAACAGTTGGGGTCGTGTCATTGTTAATTCCACTACTCGATCGGATATGTTGGCTTATGGATCTCAACCATACGCACTCTTTACTTGCTTCATGGAATGCAATGATCTCAGCGTGATTTGAAGAAGTAGCTACAAGTGTTTGCTTCTGAGAACGCCAAGATATGGCAGTGCCTCCGATCGTGAAAACGTATCCTGTTTGCGATCGAGCTTTGTGTGGGTCTGAAAGATATCCTGCATCTGCAAAACCAACCATTTGACCTTTTGAATATTTAGAATAAAATAAACCTAAATCAATGGTCCCTTGAAGATAACGAAAGACATGTTTAATTCCATTCCAGTGTCTTCGTGTAGGGGATGAACTGAATCTTGCTAAAAGATTGACAGAAAAAGATATATCAGGCCGAGTACAATTTGCAAGATACATAAGAGCTCCAATTGCACTTAAGTATGGAACTTCAGGACCAAGTATTTCTTCATTCTCTTCAGATGGTCGAAACGGATCAGTTTCAATATTAAGTGATCTAACAACCATCGGAGTGTTAAGCAGAGTTGCTTTATCCATGTTAAAACGTTTTAGCACTCTTTTTGTATATGTAGACTGATGTACAAATATACCCTTTTGAGAATGCTCAATTTGTAAACCAAGACAAAATTTTGTCTGCCCGAGATCTTTCATCTCAAATTCTCCTTTTAAATAATTTGATGCCTTTTGTATTTCTTCTTGAGTTCCTATAATGTTAAGATCATCAACATACACCGCGATTATTACAAATCCGGATGTTGTTTTCTTGATGAAAACACATGGGCATAGAGGATCATTCACATATCCTTCTTTTGTTAAATGTTCACTGAGACGATTATACCACATACGTCCAGATTGTTTTAGCCCATATAACGATCTTTGCAATTTAATTGCACATAACCCTTTAGGTTTGGAACTTAACACTTCCGGCATCTTAAATCCATCTGGGATTCTCATATAGATATCAGTATCTAATGATCCATATAAATATGCCGTAACAACATCCATAAGACGCATTTCTAAATTTTCATTAGCCGCTAGGCTCATCAGGAATCTAAATGTGATTGCGTCCATAACAGGAGAATATGTTTCCTCATAATCAATTCCAGGTCTTTGAGAAAAACCTTGAGCTACCAGGCGAGCTTTGTATCTTGTAATCTCGTTTTTCTCATTTCGTTTCCGAACAAATACCCATTTATATCCAACAGGTTTCACATCTTTGGGTGTGATTACAATGGGTCCGAATACATTTCTTTTGTTAAGTGAATCTAGTTCGACTTGGATTGCATCTTTTCATTTTATCCAGTCATGTCTCTTTTGACATTCATAAACAGATGTTGGTTCTGGATCTTCGTTTTCTTCATCTATTTCCTTTGCTAAAAGGTATGAGAAAACATCATCTATATCATCCATCTCTTTCCGTTCCCATATTTTTCTATTATGGATGTAATTAATAGAAATCTCATGATTTTCTTCAGATTCATGATGCTTTGTATTGTCGTTAGATTCATTATCTTCTCTCTCAAGAACATTTTCTGTTATTCCGGAGGTATCATGCCTTTCAACTTCCTTTCGTTTTCTAGGATTTTTATCCTTTGAGCCAAAAGGTCTGCCGCGTATCAAACGTGTTCCTGATTCACGTGTATCAACTGCCATTTTGCCTTTCTCTGGAATCTCAATGCGAGCAGGAGCATTTGCGGCGGGTATATATGATTTTGTTACCATTTTGGTATCAGCAAATGCATCAGGTAGTTGATTTGCGATGTTTTGTAAATGCATGATACGTCGAACTTCTAGTTCTGACTGTTTCGTAGGAGGATCAAGGTGTAATAAGGATGGCACATTCCATTTGATTTCTTTTCCTACTTTATTGTTATCTCCCCCTAGATTTGGGAATTCTTTTTCATTGAAATGGCAATCAGCGAATCGTGCCGTAAAAACATCACCAGTTTGTGGTTCTAGATATCTTATTATCGAATGGAGAGTCATAACCAATATATATTCTGACCCCACGATTTCTTTTTATCTTTATGAGTACTCTTACGTGGGTTCATGATCCTCGCATATATCTCTATGGTCAAGTGCTACTTATCTTGCGCATTTTTATATGTAAATACATCATTGGTATCGATACCCTTTCTGTGTTCCATTGTATTCCAAACATGATCTAATCGATTTGAGATCTTTTTATCTAGGACCTTCAATACCTAGTAGCTTGGCGTCCCAAGCTACATGGTCTGGTACCTTAGATGTTCCAGTCGGCCGGCCTTATTTCTATGTCTGGTATGGTTTCCCTATTAACCTCAGATTTCATATTTTATGCACCTTTTCTCTTTTCTGAGGTTCCTTTTATTATGGAACATATTGGTCTATCTCTTATAGACTCTGTAGCAACTTGGTTGTGTCTCGTCTAGGACATCAAATTCGTTTGGTGCTAAGCTGGTATGACCTTTTTCTTTTCATTTCTCGGGTCGATGTGTCTGGCATCTAATTTAGCTAGCTTTGCATAATCTTTTCTTTCTTTAGACGTCTTAAAACTCATTCTCTGGTCCGAGGATCTTGCCAAGACAATGATGGTCAATACCATTCTCTTTTTCTTATCATATCCAGCTTATATCTTTCTCCTTCTGATGTTGGATATTGGGATTCATAATCATGCAATCCGTGTACCTAGCCACAATCTGATCACCCATATTTGGCTCAAGGTTTCTTTAATACTCGTGGAGAAAGACATACTTATCCAACATATATTCCCAATCCTCTTCAGAGGTTCCATCTTAGACGGCACATATGTATGTGGTGGTTTGTTTAATAAAAATCTCAAGATGGTATATGTCTGGCTTTATGACCCGTATTCAATCTAGGATGGGAATATATATGCTCACTTATATGGCCTGATGCATACATTGCATTGTACATGTAAATTCATAATGTCCCTAAGCATTAGGCTGGACTTGGGTGATTTATCACCAAGAGAACCTAAATCTCTAAGCCTTTTATGACATGGTTACAACTCATGTTACGCGAATTTTCTTGTATGGTCATGTATCACTGGGTTTAATCCTCACTCCCCCTCATGAACATACTTATTTTTCGTGATGCTTAGGACAATAAAGCCTAATGAGTTTCCCTTGTGTACATGTTACACAACGTGAGATCTTATGGGATAACTCTGGTGCCTTTGCAATAGCAATCAAGTTTTTAGACACAGATGGCTAATCCAGTCATGCCATTAAGTGTAATTTCGTGGGTATACCAATTTGGGTATCCATGGCTCTTTTTGCCTCTTAACATACTGATCTTTAGCATAGTTTAGATCAGTAGAGTACATAAGTATAGTTTTGGGCGGTTTTTATTTCAAATCTTTCGTAGGAATCCTATTTTTTCCTTTCTTACCCATTGTTTCTCATTTGGGGAAACCATTTATACTTAATCTTTATAATTCAATGGGTCTCATGGGTGAATATAGATCATTTGGATCTCTCTAGCCTTTTAGGCATTGCCTTGGCCATAGTTCTTTTAACTAGGCAACTATACTCTTTAATCTTTTGTACTCATCTTTATAAAATAAGAATCATATAATTATAATATAGATTTTATGATTTTATTATTTTCATTCATTTTTTTTTTTTTCAAAATGATTTTCGATATATATTTTTCGATTTTTTTTTTTTTTCGAAATTTTTCCTTTTTCGAATTTTTTTTTTTTTTTTTCAAAATGATTTTCGAATTTTTTTTTTTTTTTCGAAAATTTCCTTGGATTTCTAAAACATAAAATAATAATTTTATTAGAGTTTCATAATTTAGAAACCATACACATTAATCCTACATGCGATTACAAGGAGAAATGATGCATAAAAACATAAATAGATATTAATGCCAAAATTTTCAGCATTAACTCCTCCAACATAAATCAAATACATGGAAGTAAAAATAAAAATCGCACATAAAATCAAAAATAGCCGAATCATCATTCTTGCAACGAAAATCGGAGGAGAGCGATTTGAAAATATTTGGAAGGAGATGAAATGTTTTGGATGAGTTGAATGAATGAAGGATGAGTATATTTATAGGTAAAAAACACTGTTCATGACCGTTGGAAAAAGGGGGGAATTTTAAAAAAAATTCTTTGTGACCGTTGGGATTAAAATGTTTGAACCAAAAATCAGTCTGAAAATATCGTAATAAGCAGCCAACCAGAATCAATAAATTTCAAAATATTTTATCTAAGCGACTAAATATTTATATAATATTCATAATATGCAAATATCAATATTTATTCTAGTGATAAAATTATTTCTGTCAAAACATTAAACAAATAATGCGGCGGCAGAGCCAGACCAATATTATGCAATAAATAAATTATGCGGCGGCGGAGCCAAGCCAATAGTCATAGCATATTTATCAATTAAGGTTTATTAACGAGGCGACATACCGCCTACATTAATATAGATAAATAATATAAATTATATGGCGGCAAAGCCAAGCCTATATTATATTTATAGTATATTTAATAATCTTAACGGGGCGACATACCGCCCACATTAATATATATAATTAATATGAATTAAAACAATTACTTATAAAATAATAAATAGTAATAAAGGCGGTATACCGGCCATTATAGCAGGGTAAATATGATACATATAAACTTTACCGAATTGCAGAGTGATCGTGCTGATAACGTGTTATGAAATAACTTACAAATTTATAGTATCTCGAAATTTGAATAGGGGCAAAATTTTATACCCGTAAGGAGGAGATAACTCTTATATAAGAAGAACTATTACAGAGAAAAGAGGAGAAGGGATGATTACAATCGAACGAATTCGTTCGTTTATATAGATGTAAAAAGTAGGAGTTACTGTGCAAATAGTGACAGTGGGACCCACTTCCTTTTAAAATTTCAACAAAAGTGGCGGCCACACTGTGCGTATTACGGCTGACACTGTGCTTTTAACGGCTACTTTATAACACCTTTTTCATTTGTTGGGAATAAAACCGTTTTTCTCGTATCTTATGACAAAATAATTAATGAATTAAAAATAATAATAACAAAAAAATAGAAATTGCAAAATAGCACTCCACTTATGAAATTTATTGAAAATTTAGGCCTACCTAATGAATTATTAAAAAACACCCACTTTTAATATAGATGTTTTAAGGGATTGAATATTCGAAGAGGAGAGAGCATCTCCAACTATGAAAGACAAGCATAGTTCAAATCTAAACCCTAAATGTAATTAGTTAATTCTCCAATTATGAAAGACAAGCATAGTTCAAATCCAAACCCTAAATGTAATTAGTTAATTTTATGCATATAAGTGTCTAATTTATCTTTTTAATAATATAGATTAGTTATTTCGATTCTTGTGTATTACAATTATGATTTAAAAAAATTAATGTTATCATATGGGAATTTCTCAAAATATATAACACAATAACGATTTAATAATAGGGATTCCCTATTATTGTTATATCCTTTCTGGTTACTTATTTTTGAGCGTGGGGTGAGACTTTTTGTGTACCCCTCATGTGAGTTTTGATGGTTATTCTTGTCATAGATTGTTCCTTTTGGTGCTAATGCGAGTGAAAATTATGTATATGGTGGATGTGAAACTGGTTTATAGCAACGACGTTGCTTTTGATGTATTGCCAAGAGGATCTGGCAAAGAACGAAAGAGCTTTGAGTTATCTACTTGAAAAGTTGGAGATGGATGGGAAAAAAAAAACTGGTGGAGGCCTACCACTTTTCCTAAGAACTGGTTCCAAAAATCTCAAATTAATAATCGGTTTTTGCACTGTTTCTCAGACATCTGTTGTAATGGTTAGTTAGTTTCCTACTCTCTCTTATAAGTTCGTATGATCGTATCATAACTGGTTGTGTTCTTGTGGTAGTGATGATGATTTAATGTTTAAGGTTAGTAACTCACACAAAGAACTATTGCAATGGCATGAAGAAAATACAAAGGACAACCCAAATATAATCATTGCGCCTAAGAGATGTGCAGCTGGCATCATAGAAGCCTTACAAAGTTTTAATTTGGGACTAAGCACCTCTCCAAGAGATGGAAAAGTCTGATAAGTATTTGCAGAACTTGAAATCGCTCTGTGTAAGCTAGTTTCTTCCTTTTTGCTTCTTAGAAAATGCTTCAACAATGTATTCATTTGAGCAATTCAAGTGTTCAAATCAATAAATATGAAGATGTTCCCTCTTGCATGTATCGTATATTAATTGGCTTAGTTGTTGTGCTTTTGCAATGTTTCAGAGCCCACTTGGTATGTTTGTACATCCAATCTGGAGTGGAGAAACCGATACATGAATGGTCAGATGATTTGGGAAATTTACATGGGGAAAGGAAGGAGAAGCAGTTTCACTATTGTCTTCTCATATCAGCTCAGACACATGGATTGTAAAATTTGACAAGCATTAGTTCTCTAATAAAATCTAAACTGTTCTTGATATGAATTGTTAAAGATTTGTTTGACCTTTGTTTCTTGAAGATGATAGAAAAGATGTTGATATGGTTATTTCCTCACCATAATGGGACATTATAAAAGTTTGCTTCCATGTTATAATGTTTTGGTCTTTATTTGTTTGTCGGTTGTATTCAGTGGGAAAAGTTCGGTCTTGTTCTACAGGAGTGTTACTGAGTTGTCAGGTAAACCTTGATTCATGGTCTTTTAAAGTTTTCAAACGAATTAGTTGACTTAAATAATATTGGAAACATGACAAATGGGGTTTGAATTGAAAAAAAAGAATGAAAAGGAAAAACTGAATTGGTTGCACATCCATCAATCATGGTTAGATGTTTTTTGTTCAGATGATTAAAAAAAATTTGGATTTTCTAAAAATTTGGAATGGCATATTAAGATGATACCTGTTTGGGACAAGAGCTAACCAAAAGAGTATAGTGTTTGTGCTATGTATTGGCTTTCATTAATACTCTTTTACAAGTATAATTAAAGAAAGATTGTGCATGAATTGATCTGTCTTTGGATCATAGTTGATTTGTATTAAGGTATCTCCATCATCATTCCATAATTTACTCCAAAATAAAGTAAACAACGAAGTGAACAGCAAAAAATAAAATATTATTTTGTAAATGGAATGGAGTAATGTTTTTATTTGTTGCACATTACTATATTTTTTACTTCATTTTTAAATAAAATAAAATAAATTATGGAGTGGACACGAAAATGCTTTTAGGACCCATTTGGGTATCTACAACAAAAACCATACATTACATTAGATTATGTATCAGATAACTCTTGGTTTGGTTTGGTTTTTCTTCAAGTAATCTATGTTTTTTTTAGTTTTAATCCATTTTCAATTTGGATATATTGAAAAAATAAAACTGTTTTTAACCACATAGGATACTGTAATCTATGAAAAGAAGAAAAAGTATATGATGGAGATAAGAAAAGACGCAAGTCACGGAACATGATTTCAAGCATTATAAAGTCTTTGTCTTAACCACTAATTACCAACACTTCCCGTAATTAACTCTCTTTTCACTTTATCCATCTCTTTTTGCTATCTTCTTTATATTATTTCTCCAAGCTCACTCACACTAGGCTCAGTCAGTTTCCTCAAAATGGCTACCTTAAACACTCGAGTCTTCTTCTTCTTTTCTCTCTGTCTCATCCTTAGCAAGAAAGCAACCTCGCAGCTTGATGAGCTATGGCTAGTCGGTGACGATGATGACGATCCACTCAGGGCGTTGCAGACAAGGCACGCAAGAACAGAGGAGAAGTGTGACTACTCAGTGGGGAAATGGAGATACGACGAAACGTATCCCCTCTATGACTCAAACTGTCCGTACCTGAGCTCTGCCTTAAGTTGCCAGAGAAATGGAAGGCCTGACTCTTATTACCAGAACTGGAGATGGGTCCCTAAGTCATGTTCACTTTCAAGGCACACAACCACACTACTCTCTAATATTACTTCTTTTTAACTAGTTTAGGGGATACTATCCATAAGTAAACTAGGTTAGGTTAATGTTTCAAAAAAAAAGAAAACTAGGTTAGGTTATTATATTGGCTCCAAATGGTAACAACATGAGAACTTAATGGTATAAAGATGAATAGAATATAAATAGAATTTGGATGAATGTTTTCATTTCTCTTCATTGTAGTAAACTAAGGTTAAGATATTATGAAATTGTGTTTAAACTTTTTGAAAATAAGTGTAAGATGCTATGATCTAGTGTTTTACTTAGCTAGTTTTCCAAACATTGTTTTTAACCACAATTTGCAACTTTAGGTTAATCATATTAGCTCCAAATAGTAACTGCATGAGGACTACATGGTATAAAAAAAATGATTAGAATATACATAGAAAATAGATTAATGTTTTCATTTCTCTACAATGGAATAAGCTAAGGTTAAATTACTATGAAATTGTTTTAAATTTTTTGGAAATAAGGTTAAGATATTATGATCAGGTGATTTTCTTCTCAGCTAGTTTTTTTCAAACAGATTTTGTTTAACCACAACTTTTGTGCTTACAATCTCTCTAATCATGAATGTGGGGTTTAGGTTTGACGCATTGAAATTTCTGGGGAAAATGAGGCAAAAAAGAATAATGCTGGTTGGTGATTCAATAATGAGGAACCAGTGGGAATCTCTTGTCTGTTTAGTACAGTCTGTGCTTCCCACGCATCGTAAGAAGGTCACTTACAATGGTCCTACCATGTCTTTCCATTCCCTGGTAATAATCATATCTCCTTTTGGACCACATTTACATGATTGGTTAGTACAAACACAACTAATACGTTTGGTTACTTGAAGGATTTTGAGACATCAATTGAGTTCTGTTGGGCTCCTCTGCTTGTGGAACTCAAGAAAGAAAACGACGGTGAGAGAGTGTTACATTTGGACTCAATTGAAGACAATGCTAGATACTGGCGTGGTGTTGATGTTCTTGTGTTCGATTCTGCTCACTGGTGGACTCACTCTCAGAAACGAAGCTCGTAAGCCATGACCTTATCAGCTGTGGTTTAGATGCAAATGATTAGTATATAACTGTTTGGTTGATGCTTTTAGGTGGGACTATTACAAAGATGGGAGCAAGCTTTACAAAGCTATGAACCCAATGGTTGCTTATGAAAGAGGACTAACCACATGGGCTAATTGGGTTGAGATTAATCTTGATCCATCCAAAACCAAAGTCATTTTCCGCACAAGCTCACCGAGGTCTACTTCTCTTCCTAATCTCATAACATTTATTACATGAAAGCATACTTTGATCATGTACTGTATCTTTGGCAGAGAGAGTGGTCAAAAGTGCTATAACCAGAAACATCCATTACCTTCTCCTAGCGAACCACACGTCCCTCAACAATCAAGAGTGTTGAAAAAGGTGCTTATGAAAATGAAATACAGAGTGTATTTGCATGATATCACAGCAATGTCGGCGTACAGGAGAGATGGGCATCCATCAGTATTCAAGAGATCAATGGGAGAGGAAGAGAAGCGCCATCGTTTCGCTGGACCTTCATCAGATTGTAGTCACTGGTGCTTGCCTGGTGTACCGGATATATGGAATGAGATGCTTTCTTCAATTATCTTAACCAAAGCTGCATGAGTTGTCATGTGTTTGATTTACTCATGGTGTTACTTGTATGAGTTATGAGTCTGTTTATGGAAAGGGAAGTCAGTGGTTTACTATATATATGTATACCCTTTTCCCAAGTAAGATATCCAATAACAAAGACAAGAAAGCTCAAAGGCCTTTAAGCATGTGATGATAACAAGTACTTGAACTTGGCATATTGCAGATTATGACAATAGTATACTCTTTGCATTGCCCTACAGTTTTTTTTATTGTATGCATCAGTAGCACACTAAGGGCATCATTATCCCACAAACCATATAGGGTCTTTTATTTTTTTTTTTTTTTTATTTTACTTTTTCGGATTTAAAAAAAAAAAATTAAAAAGCATCCAATTACGGGTCGCCACCTGTCGGTGGGACCCATAAACAGTATAAAAAACCCTCTAAAACTGTCTTTTATTTTGGGTGCACAAGAGCTGTCTCTTATGCTTTTTGTGGGGGCCCAGACCACAAAAAGTCATAAGAGACCCATTTTTCTCATGGGATAAAGATGCTCTAAGACCGTCTTTAACATATACCCTTTAAAAGGTATTTTATTTTATTTTTTACTTTTTGTCTCAAAAATAAAAATAAAAAAACACCAATCGCGAGTTGTCACGTGTCAGTAAGGTCTGTAAACGGTGCAAATAACTCATAGCAAACGTATCTTATTTTAGCTTTACAAAAAACGTTTTCAACAAACAATGGGTTTCCTACCCACTAAAAAACGCGTAAAAGACCGCGTTAAAGATGTCCTAAGGTTAGGTTACTAAATGTGAAAAAACTACCTATATGGTTTTTGTCTATTTGTTTTGTCACTTAGCACATATTAAGTTCCGTTTAGCAT
Organism: Moricandia arvensis; assembly: GCA_905132765.1. NCBI lineage: Eukaryota > Viridiplantae > Streptophyta > Magnoliopsida > Brassicales > Brassicaceae > Moricandia > Moricandia arvensis. Next base: position 11,317 of record CAJHQP010001645.1, read on the forward strand.
AATGTTTTGGTAGAGAGATCTTCATGTTACTTTGGACTTTGCAGCAGTTATGAAAGCTCTTTCTTTTATTTTTCACCCACACATTTTCACATCAGTACCTGTGTAACTATTTCTTCTTTTCTTTGTCTTTGGATGATTCAATTTAATTAACTTTTTCATAACAAAGACACCAACCAAGATTCCCAAAACAAACGCTACAAATCAAACCGAAGCAAAAAAAAAGATTGGGCATGAGTTTTTTCTAATGTTTACATGTGCTTTTACATAATTACATGTGAAATAAATTATGTATCTGACATCCTTTTTTGGGGTTAAAGATGTATCCAAACACCCTTTAACTGTCTCCCAGTGCCACCTAACTCCATTTGTTCTTCTCAAACTTCGTAGGTTAAGTTTTGGTTTCAGAAAAAAAAAAGTTTTGTTTTCAGAAAAAAAAAGTTTTGTTTTTATCACTACAGACTATGTCCTAACACTATACACTATATGCATATACCATGTATATCATACTATTCCCTCCGTTTTATTTTAATTTTTATTTTAGAATAGAATTTGAATTTTATAATAAATATTATTTTAAAAATTTAATGTATAATTTATTAATTTTATATACTATATATTTATATTCTTTAGGCCTATTTTTGTATTTGTATATATTGAAATTTTTAATATTTGAAAGGCTATATGTTAATGTTTCATTGGTCTATGTGTGTGACATGGCACCTAATAATATTATGTTTATACACTATATACTGTCTACATGTCTAAACATCATACTACATGTTTATATATGATAGGAGTGAAGTAATTGTGTTCTGTTTGTTAATATATTTGAATAAAATAATTAGTTTTTATTTTATTTTATTTTGTCCTGTAATCCGTTATGAGTCACATTAGTTTCTCCGTCTCTTTAATACTTTTGGATTTAATCAATTGAAAGCTCTCTCCCTCTCTCTCTCCAGATCTCTGTCTCTGGACACCGAAGAATTTTCTAATGGCGGCGGAGAAGTGGGTGTACATGGTGACGGCGCAAACTCCGACGAACATCGCCGTGATTAAGTATTGGGGAAAGAGAGATGAGGTCCGTATTCTCCCCGTCAACGACAGCATCAGCGTTACTCTTGATCCTGATCACCTCTGCACCGTCACCACTGTCGCCGTCAGTCCTGCTTTTGATCGCGATCGAATGTGGCTCAATGGAAAGGTACTTTGCGTACGAATCTCTGATTTTTCTTCGTTTCTTTGCTTGAGAGGTTCCATGAACCGAATCCAAAGGCAAAGCTTAAACATGAATCTTAATCTCTGTGCTAGATTTGGATTTGAAATTTGAATGTTCGCTTTGTTAAATGTACTGATGAAACTCATTAATGTGATGAGCCATGATTTGAAATCAAATTAGATTTTTTTTTATTAACCTAAGTATCTTGCACCCTCGCTCCGGGTATGCAAATGGATCAAAAGCATGAGCTCATATCCGTGTAGGTGTCCAAGAGCGTGTTAGCGTCCCAATCTCGTCTCTTTACCACCCGCCCACGCTGTCCCGGACCAAATTTGTATTTTTGCTTCATAAACTGTCTCATGACGAGGCAGTCTTGGACATGGACAAGTAAAACATTAGCCAAGAACTCGAAAATTTGAAAACTAATATTCATAAACATAAAGTTCCCAAATAATTAAAAAACAAATTTATAAAAATTATTTACTAAATTGTTTGTAACTCCCAAAATCTTAGGGCCAGCTTTGGTGCTAGCCATCAAAACTTCAAAGGCAAGGGTTTTGTTTTGAGTCTTTATGATTGGATTCACTGGCATTTTGTGTTCTTGTTTGTTTTCATGTTAGTGTAGGAGATCTCTCTTTCTGGGAGTAGGTACCAAAACTGTTTGAGGGAGATTCGAGGTCGTGCTGGTAATGTTGAAGACAAGGAGAAGGGTATCAAGATAGAGAAGAAAGACTGGGAGAAACTTCATCTCCATATTGCTTCTCATAACAACTTCCCTACTGCTGCTGGCTTAGCATCTTCTGCTGCTGGATTTGCTTGTCTTGGTATTTTGCTTTCTTTCTATGTTTCCTCGTGGGGTTGATTGAAACTGAAGCATGGAAATTTTATTATATTTAATCTCTTTCTTTGCCGTATAATATTGAAGGAACCACATGGTTTGATAATTATTAATTATATATGGATGCTTAAAGTTCATTTAAGGTTAGAATATGTAACGAAGATGTGGTTGCCTCTTTGTTTTTGAATACAGTTAACTAAGTTACAGCTCATAGACTCTCTCCATTGTAATTTATAGCTTGTCACTAACTCTTTTTTCTTTCCATGTCAATTTAAATTATCTACACTTCTTAAGGTTAATCATGAGCTTCAGAATGCTTCTTGTTTATGTTAAACGGCTGTTTTTTCTACAGTTTTTTCTCTTGCAAAGCTGATGAATGTAGATGAAGATGCAAGCCATCTTTCTGCGATAGCCAGGTACATATGTAGTGGAATTTCTTGCATTAGCATTTGTTACAGTTTATATATTGTGCACTATATACGGATACTATCTTTATTCTGTTTTATGATGATTTTTATTTATGCCTCAGTTACAACAGTAAACGTTTCTCCTTTGTTGTTTATTGATGAATGACGTGTATTCTGACATTCCTCTAGAGATTAAGTGGCACTAGTTAACCAGGTTTTAATTTGATTTCTCTCGTGTAGGCAAGGTTCAGGAAGTGCTTGCCGGAGTTTGTTTGGTGGATTTGTCAAGTGGGAAATGGGAAGCAAAGAAGATGGAAGTGACAGCGTTGCAGTTCAACTGGCAGATGAGAAGCACTGGAATGATCTTGTTATCATCATTGCCGTGGTATGAATTGTCAAGCGACTTGTATACTTGGTCGCAGAATTACTCTCATTCTCTTATCTACATCATGGCATGAATACGACAAGTCTAAATGATCTGAAATCTATGAAATTCCATTGCCTGCTTTATATTCCCTCGTAGGTTGTAAAATCTTTTTTTTATATATGCTTTTTAAGTCTTTTTAGCTTTTGCTACACCCAGGTGAGTTCAAGACAGAAGGAAACGAGCAGCACATCTGGAATGCGTGAAAGCGTTGAGACGAGTTTGCTCTTACAGCATAGAGCAAAAGTATGTTACTTCTTGACGTTTGATGAAAGTCTCTATTATTATTATCTCTTACACTTCACTGTTTTCTCTTTACCTGTAGGAAGTTGTGCCTAAACGGATTCTGCAAATGGAGGAAGCTATCAAAAACAGAGATTTTGCATCCTTTACACTATTGAGCTGCGCAGACAGTAATCAATTTCATGCTGTTTGTCTGGATACATCTCCACCCATATTTTACATGAATGACACCTCCCACAGGTATCTTTTATTTTATTTTGACAGTCATATGCTGATCAGTTTTATTTAGCTATCACCAAACATCATTTCTTCTCTTAATATCAAGCCGTTATCTGCTGCTTCCTCAGGATAATTAGCTTGGTTGAAAAGTGGAATCGTTCTGAAGGGACACCACAGGTAAAGAGTCTTAACAAGTTGTGTCTTGGTCGATCTTTTGACCACTTGCTGATATAGTTCAGACAACTTTTATCTCAAATCTCATTGCAATAAACTATCCTCTGTTCCTCGAGTATATAAACAACAAATAATTTGGAAATTTTGAATCTGGACAGGTTGCTTACACATTTGATGCTGGCCCAAATGCTGTACTGATTGCACGCAACAGAAAGGTAGCAGTTCAATTGCTCCAAGGGCTTCTCTACTATTTCCCCCCTAAGTCCGACACTGATATGAAGAGGTGATAAACAAAAACTTTGTGATTCTTTCACTGAGTTTAACATATATGGCTAAAAAGCTGTTTATAAATGATATTGGTTTCTTTGTTTACCAGTTACGTAGTGGGAGATAGTTCGATTCTGAAGGAGGCAGGATTAGATGGAGCAAACAGTGTAGAGAATCTGCAACCTCCACCTGAAATCAAAGACAACATTGGATCTCAGGATCAAAAAGGAGAAGTCAGTTATTTTATCTGCACTAAACCTGGAAGAGGTCCCGTCGTGCTTCCCGACCAAACTCAGGCTCTTCTCGATCCGGTAACAGGCCTTCCCAAGTGAGCATTTTCTCTGTTTCAATCTAAAGTTATGAGTCGCAGCATCCTTTTTAACTGCAAGTTTAAAAAACTATTATATTTGTGGCAGAATAAGTTCAAGCTTCGTTGTTATCTACTGCTAGCTTTCTTATGTTCAAATAAACAAAAAATCAATGTTTTCCTTTTATCAGAGTACATCTTTTTACTACAATGCACCATATACCAAGTTTTGATATGCCTTGAATCTACTATTAGCTTAAGGGTTTCGAAACGGTAATCCATATCTATTTTGTGTTCATGTTATATCTGAAAATTACATTTAGCCTCCACTAATCAAATCTTTCTCTTTAGCCATGGACATAGTTTGAACCACATTAAATCTCTGTCTCCATTTACCTTCGTTAATTCATTTGTTTCTGTTTATCTTTTTGCATTCGTTATAAGTTATTAACACATTTTCCTGCAAAAAAACGAAAATAAATTCATACATAATACAGAAACTCATACATAGGGGGGAGAATGTACAATTCTTTCTGAAGTCTAAATGTCAATAAAAAAAAGAACCAAGAAACGGTGAAATGAATATTAAGAAGCTTGGGGAATAGGCAATAGTTCCTTCAAGATAGTTTCAGCCACCCCATCAGCATTTGGAAACAAATGACCAGCCCCTGGAATCTCATGATACTTTATCCAACTTAGTTTCTGAGCAATGATCCTTTGTAGCTGTATCGGCACTAGCCTATCATCATCCCCTTGCCACAAATGCACCGATCCTTCACCTTTCGGAAACGGATTCTCAAGCTTCATAGGATCAAACCCCCATTTCCCAAACCCAACAATCAAGTCCCGGTCTAATGATTCATGTGCCCCTTGTTGCGTTGTTTGGTTCTTGTAAGACACCCTTACCGCCAGCTTGGGAAGTAAAGCCATATCTTGAGGAGAGAATATAGTAGGGCTTGATTGCATCACAGCTGATGTTTGGAACAGCTTTTGATTGTTCCACCAGTAGAGTAGCCAAGGTGTGTGATGAGTAATGAGCATGGCAAATCTTTCGGTTTTAGTTTGCTTGTTCCATAGCTCCCAAGTCAAACTATCAGGGAAACTAGGCCACCATGAGTTGGTTACAGGAGCAAGCAGTGTGGCTCCGGCGAGCCTGTGAGGGATGTACTTGAGAACACCCCACACGGCTTGGCCTCCCATTGAGTATCCAACCACGTAGAATTTGGAACCAAGTTGTAATTGGTCAGCTAGTTGTTCAACGTCATGAGCTAATGTCTTTTCACTGCGACGGGAGTGAGGATCGCTCTCTCCATAACCAGGTCGGTCATATGATACTACGTAGATGCCGTTCTTCTCAAGAAACCCCTAACGGTACAAAAACAATGCAAATTATTCTTAATTATCTCCATTTTAAACAAAAATCTAACGCAGACAAACAAACGAAACATTGTCGGATCTGAGATTTAGGAGACTAAACATTGATATGTTAATCTTAATTAAAAATCGACGATTTAGGGATTATACAATATATATATGATAGCTATTTAAAAATTGAGACAAAAATGAATGTTTCATCCGACTGTGCTCAAAATTGATCATGTCCTTAAACTAGAAATAAAAGAGAGAAGAGATTGAATCCTTACCGGACGAACACGGTTGGCTATAACAGCATCTCGTCTGAAGGTGGCGAAAGCATGGATAAAGATGATTTTGAAGGTTGCATTTTGTCTACTAACACCATGTTCCTCGTAGGCTAGATAGCGTCCATCACTAAGCCGTATCCTAGGGGCGGTAATAGGCGGTCCACCGGGCGTACCACATCTATTTGAAGGTGGAGGTATACAGGAAACAATAGCCCATGCCCCTAATGCAATCAACACTATTATAAAGGCTCCTCCTACTAAGCCTGTCAAAAAATTCAAAAAAAAAGACAAGAATCAGTTATCACATTTTTCTTTTGCAAACTTACTTTCGTTTCATTTAATTAATCAAGAACTCACATTTCTTCATGCTGATAAATTTTCTCAAATTCGATACCAACTTATAATCAAATAAATTGGTAAGTATAGGTTTTAAAAAAGTGTTGAATCTTGGATATATATAGAGTTGTAAAACTTAAAATCGACAGAAGAAAACCTTACATTTTCATCTCACGTATGTGACAACGTGAATCACGGTGGATTCGGTGAATGTTTTTTTTTTTTGTTTGAACCATTAATCCAGAAATAGGCGGCAGTAACAAAACCCCAACCATTACAACAATTGTTCCCACAAATGTTTAATTAACCATTTAACCACTTTTGTTTTAGGAAGAACCAATGACTGACACAAGATTAATATCCAGATAAACAAACAAGCTGGGTTTAAAGTAGGCCTGAAACTTCGGATATTCGGGTCGGGTTCGGGTAAGATCTGTTCGAATTCGGATCTTTCGGATAAATGAATTCTATACCCAATAAGTATTTGGTAGAATTTGGGTCGGTTTTTAGATTGGATACTACTAATTTCGGATCGGTTCCGGATACCCGTTTATTATGTAAATGATATATATATTTACCAAATATACTCATTTACGTATAAATCACAGGGGTCTAATGGTTACATATTCGACTATTAGTGGAGCCAACCCGGGTTTAAATCTCTAAAATGTCAATTTAAGAAAAAATCAATAAAAATTAATATTGACAATGCTATATATCTTTATAATATAAAAGAATACATAAATGTTGAAGTGGTCTAGTGGTAACATTGTTGATTCTCTATTTTGCTAACCCTGGTTCAAAGAGAGATTATGACACTTTTTCTAATATTATGGGTTTTACCTATCTATTTTGGTTTAAACGGGTAGTCGATCAGGTTTCGGGTAATAACTGAAACTCAACCGATATCCACAGGTATTAAAGGCAAGGACCCATCGGTAATATGGTCATATCTGAAACTAATCCGATCCATTTCGGACCGGATCCGGTTTGGGTAAACAGTTCTAGTTAAAAGTTTCAGCCTTAATTTAAAGATACTCTCTACTAAATTTATTTTAAATGTCATATCCCAAAGTAAAATATCTTACAGCCCAAGGCACATGCAAATATAATTGCAAAAGTAGTTTTCTTTTAATTTGTTAAAATAACATCATCTTACTAACCATTTGAAATTTACTCTTTAAAATATGATTTTTGAAAAGATAATACTTTGTTCACGTTTTGCTGGAAAAGTGTTGGTGATGTTGAGTTTGGAGTAGTGCCTATTTGTGGAACTTGGGACTCCCATCTCTCCCTAAACCCTGAACTTACCAACCTAACCAACCATCACCACTCTTCTTATCTACCATAACCATATAACGTCCATGATTAATTGGAAGTAGTTATCTCCTTTGCAATCATTGTATCAGATTTCAGCTCTCTCCCTTGGATTGTACAGCGGAGAAACATGACCTTGCTTCTGCCGGAACTGTAAGTGGATTGTCACAAAGTGAAAGACTCTTGTGTTTGTGTTTCATTGCTCCGCTGCGTCCACATCGTTAAAACGTTACTCATATCCCTTTCCACCACCATCACACACACACCAAGACTAGATGAATGTTGATTACCAAGAAACATCAAATCAATTCATCATTAAGCTCTATCAGAAACGAATTTTCTGAGGCACATATATAAGAGGGCCGAACTATTGCAATATTAAAAGGCAGAGAAAGTGACACAAACATCCATTGCAAGTCCTATCACAACTATAATCAACTATATCCTAGCAGCCATACTTTAAAGTCTACTTAAGACAAAGTATGTATACATCCAAGTAACTGTTTTAGTGCATTCAAAGACAAAGTGTGTGGAGAGTAAAGACGGCATGGGAGAATCGATGAACATGTTGCCAGAAAAGTACCCAAGAGAAGATCAACAGTAACACACTTGCTTCTTCATCATGTTTAAAAGAACTCACACGGTTGTGATTCTTCACAAGAACCTTAATTCTACTAAGTGTGAAATCGACTACATGAAGGGGTAAAGATATATGCGAGCCAATGCCTTGTACGTACGGTTGCAGATTGGATCTGAATTTATGGGTCTTTTGTTTTGGCTTTGTAAGTGGTGAATGCCAATATCAAAGCACTGATGAAGATAAGGAAGACAACGGTGACGATACAAGAGACTATGCAGCAAACGCACCGGCTATGTTTACGCTTAGGCCTGGTCATGACCAAACAATCATGTGTTTTCTTTTTGTGTGTGGATGAGCTTCTGTATATTTGCAGAGCTAGAAAACCACATATATAAATCTATATAGAAGTGCTTTGAATGCAATCTGAACTGCGAACTACTTCTTTACAATCTACCTACCCCCATTAATATTGTAGGATAGTACTCACCCCCCTTTATTTGAAGTGTTGTTCTAAATTTATACACAATAAAAAATTAATTTTGTATATTTTTATATATAAAAACATTTTTATCAGTTAATTATATTTCAAATAATTAAAAAAAAATTGAAAATAAAATTAATAAAGTATACATTAAAATTCTAAAATAGCACTTATTTTGTAACAGATTTTTTCTTTCTATAATGATATTTAATATAAAAAGAGTGTAATAGTAATTAGAATCTCATTTATTTCCTTTTGACTTTTTCTTATATAAAAAGTTGAATAAATAGCCATCTGTTACTTTGATACGTTGCTGAATAAATTTGATTTTATTTATTCTAAAGCAAATAATAATACAAAACACAAGATAAAAAGATTTTAAAAAGAAGAAGACAAGAGTGTAGTAAACTAAAAGCTGCATGTTCCATCGATCTAGCGAAGAAGAAGGTGATCTCATAGCTTAGTTGAAGACTTACAGTGTTGACTTGTAACGTTACGATTCGAAACAGAGATGACAATATCACACGAAGAAGACGACTCTACTTTAATCTTGAACATGTTCAAAACACTTACTTTCCCGGAGACTTTAACAAAAGTGTTAACCGGAACTGACCCCGACATGACGTCATTAAAAAGCTTTGTCGCGTTGGTAAGTAACCGGTCCGCCATTAACGTCAGCGTTACGTTCATAAGCAACGTTTTCTCCGGCCCGATTTGACTCGCCGGGAACGGCGCTTCTCCGATCAGTTGACCACCGTAGTTAAGCAACGCCGACGAAGAACCGAAGCTGAACCCGACCCGGTTAGGGTTTTGTAACGTGAGGTCGACGTGGAGGGTTAGGTTTAGGATGACTCTGAGGTTCAGAGCGTCGAGGGAAGCATGGAGGCGTTCTATGGAGATGGAATCGACGGTTGTGATTGGGCGTTTGGGTTTGAAGAGAGTGAGGGCGAAGACGAGGAGAGTTATGAAAATGAGGAGAGTGACGCAGATACAGATTTTGCGGTTGCGTTTCTTCCGTTTTTTACCTGCGTTAGCAGATTGCGTTTCCATGGCAGCGTTTGTCTTGGGGGCTGGTGCTAACATGGGTGCTGCTGTCTTTTGGGTTTTGTCATGCGATATCGTTCTCATACTTTGTTTTTTTTTCCTCTTCTGTCAATGGTATTTATAAACACATCAGATTTATTTATTTTTATTTGAGTAAAAAAGGTTGTTTGCTTTTATATAAGTATATACTTTTATATATCAAAATTTTTCAGAAAATTTATATTTTTATCATTTGTTTTAACAGTGGCAATAAATAAAATGATCTGTTTTTAGCTAACTTGATGGATTTTATAATAATCTCAACTTTGATACTTTAGTATAGTATAAAAACGTTAATAGATGAGGTCAATCTCAGAAATATCAATGTTCAAAAAATTCCTAGTTGGCAACTAGACATTTTATAAATGACTAATAATTAAGCGGAGTGTTCGGAACTTTAGTGAGATTTACGCGTTAACAAATTATTGATTTATTATATACATATATATATAATATCTATATTAAATATTTTTAAATAAAAATATAAAATTATTGTGATAAATCATCAAAAATAAATATGCTAAATAAAATAAATTAGATAAATTTGTGATTATATATTAATATTATTGTTTAAATTAATATTTTTAGACTATTTGGAATGATTTTAACGAATTCTAAATAATTTAAACTGACTTAAATCGTATAAATCGGTATGAATTGAATTTTTAAAAAGTCATTTTAAATAAGACCGAGTTGCCAGTTAAGAATGCCTAGACGTCGCTTAAGCTAATTTTTGGAACCTCGCAGAATACAGTATTGGTTGTAGGTTGAGCAGCGTTAATATTCATTCATTATTTTAAGTACTCGAGTAAACGTGTATTGTTTAATTTTTTGTAACAGCTATTTTTTTTCTTCAACGAGGAGAGTTCTTACAACTGAATTTAGACGAATAACGATCATAAAATAACTAGGTGAGGTTGGAAGTAGAAATCACACATGCCTTTGTAAATAGTTTGTATGAATTACGTCGCTTTTGCTAGTTTCGTGTGGTTTGTTTACATATATTTCTACGAATAATTGACCGTCTTTGTCTGGGCCCATTACTTCCTTCATAGGAGACGACTTTTGGGTCTGGTTTAAGGTTTTTGGTTATGCCCTCCCGATAGAGTTATTTTTGGATTCATCTCCTATATACAAACCAATAAAAAACTACCGTATGTCATATTTTATTTATTTTTTATTTTTAAATATGAATGCATAATTACTAAATCCTATATCTCAAATTCCAAACACTAAATCCTAAACCTTAGAGTTCATTCTAAACCCTAGGAGATAACCCTAAACCTTAGAGACTAATCCTAAATCCTATGGATTAATCCTAAACCCTAGGGTCTAACGTAAATTCTAGGGATTAAACCCTAAATCCTAGAGACTAAACCCTAAACTCTAGAAGTTAAACCCTAAACCCTAAAAGCTAAACCCTAAACTCTAGAGGTAAATTCTAGGGTTAACCATAAACCCTAGAATTTAGGATTTAGAGTTTAAAGTTTATTGTTTAGAGTTTAAAGTTTATTGTTTAGAGGTTGATCTATAAAATTATGTATTAATACTAGGATTTAGGGTTTAGTATTTAAAATTTGAATTATAAGGTTTAAGATTTAAAAGATTTATAATGTCCATTTTTATTAGTTAATATTACTTTTTTTTATCATAAAAAAAATATGACACATATCAATTTTTTATTGATTCGTATATAAGAAGTGAACCTATAAGTTCACTCTAGGGGATGAACCCAAAAATAAATCCTCCCCATATGTTCTACTGGTTTAAGAAGATACATACACTTTTGCCTCTACATAATTTTGTACTACAAAAATCATTTTGCTTTCAAAGTATTTTGAAAATAAGTTTTTATTTTTGTTAAGGAATAATCACAAGTTTATTCTACGTTAAAAATATCAAAAGAGTAATGTCAAGCAAAACAAATCAAAGTAAACAAGTGATTTTCTATAGAAAAATAGTTTGCGAGTCCAGTAGCATATTCACGATCTTCCTTGTAATGTCACTGGGCCATAGCCCATCAAAGCTATTCAACCCATCAAACCTTCTAATTTATTTTACGCTCCATTTTTAATATTTTTAAAAAGTTTATTTTCATCGATAAGTGCAGCAAAATAATTATGATTGGTTCATGCTCGAAACTGGGATTTTGAAGAAAAATAGCTTTGAGAACATTGAATCAGATACCATTCCAAAATCTGAATCTGCAAAGACTCTTACCTTCACTGGGTATGTAGTAGTACCCCCATCACTTCTCAGCTTCCCCATCGAGACTTCAACTCTCGCTTCTTCTTTCGCATTGTTTAGGGCTTCCAACAAAACTCGAAACCATTTCTCTAAATAGATGGAAGGAAGACGGATTACAGCTAGCCCTAGACCTTGCATTGGAAGAAGAGTCGTCGCGAAAAAGAGACCTCGTCCCGATGGGTTCGTCAACAGTGTTAAAAAGCTTCAACGAAGAGAAATCTCCTCTCGTAAAGATCGAGCTTTCTCCATCAGCACTGCCCAGGAGAGATTCCGAAACATGCGTCTCGTGGTAACTCTTCAATCTTTGTGATTTTGACCTAATTTACGTGAATTTAGAGAATCTCTCTGTCAAACCCTAGAAATTAGCTTTCTGGGTCTGCTTTTTATCTACTAAAGTTTTGAACTTTTTAACTTGATTCAGTAATTTAGAGAATCTCTCTGCAAAACCCTAGAAATTGCTTTTTATGCTTCTTCTCGTTAAACCCTAGATTATATGAACTTGAATCAGTACTAAAGTAAGCTCCTTTTGATGAATTGGTTTTGCTATTCAGGAGCAATATGATACTCATGATCCCAAGGGACATTGTTTAGTTGCATTACCGTTTTTGATGAAGAGAACTAAAGTTATCGAGATAGTTGCTGCGAGGGACATTGTCTTTGCGCTTGCTCATTCTGGTGTCTGTGCAGCTTTCAGTAGAGGTATACTTTGTCTTTGAGATAACTTGGACCGATACTTAAATCTTTCAGCTCTGAGACGCTTACATTTTGGACTCTTTGCAGAGACAAATAGAAGGATATGCTTTTTGAATGTAAGTCCAGATGAAGTCATTCGGAGCTTGTTCTACAACAAGAACAATGACTCCCTCATCACTGTTTCTGTTTATGCTTCGGACAATTTCAGCTCTTTGAAATGCAGATCCACTAGAATTGAGTATGTTGTCTTGTCTCTCTCTTATTAGTTTGTATCTAGTGTCTTATCTTGCTGGATTGTGCGAAATAATGAGTTTTTCTGGTTATTCTTTTGAACTATTAGGTATATTCTGAGAGGTCAGCCAGATGCAGGGTTTGCCCTTTTTGAGTCTGAATCGTTAAAGTGGCCAGGTTTTGTGGAGTTTGATGATGTTAATGGAAAGGTGCTTACGTATTCTGCACAGGACAGGTTGTTCTCTGGTCTTCACTACCCAAATTTTGTGACTACCAGTTTGTTTTTCTGAGGTTGATAGTTGTTTGTGCAGTGTGTACAAGGTTTTTGATTTGAAAAACTATGCCATGTTGTATTCGATATCAGATAAACATGTCCAAGAAATTAAAATCAGGTAACCATTTCTTCATTTGTTTCTAGCTCTTTTGTGTTTCTTGTTTGTAAATACTAAGCATGTTACCTTTCTGACTGTTCACTGCATTAGATTGGGGTGAACGACTTTTGACTTAGTTATGCGTACCTTTAACTCCTGAGACTTTTCCTGCAACAGTCCAGGGATAATGTTGTTGATCTTCAAGAGAGCTACAAGTCACGTTCCTTTGAAGATTCTATCGATAGAAGATGGCGCAGTTCTCAAGTCCTTCAATCATTTGCTTCACAGAAACAAGAAAGTTGATTTCATTGAACAGTTCAACGAGAAACTTCTTGTTAAACAAGAGAATGAAAATCTCCAAATTCTTGACGTAAGTCAGCTTCAAATCAATCTCTTCGTTTCTCTTTTACACGTCTCTTACAAAGTTTGTCTCTGATTTGTAAACACAGGTCAGAACCGCTGAACTAATGGAAGTTAGCCGAGCTGAGTTCATGACACCGTCTGCGTTCATATTCCTTTACGAAAACCAGCTTTTCCTAACATTCAGGAATCGCAACGTATCTGTGTGGAATTTTCGTGGAGAGCTCGTGACTTCTTTTGAGGACCATCTTCTGTGGCATCCGGACTGTAACACAAACAACATCTACATAACAAGTGATCAAGATCTGATCATATCTTATTGCAAAGCTGATACTGAAGATCAGTGGATAGAAGGAAATGGTAAATACAATAAGTTCATCTCAACACACTTAATTATAAACTAATAACAAGTCTTCACTGATTGGTTTGTTAATGGTGCAGCGGGATCAATCAATATCAGCAATATATTGACAGGGAAATGCTTAGCTAAGATAACACCAAGCAGTGCACCTCCAAAAGAAGATGAGAGTAGTAGTTTGGGGACGAACTCAAATCAAAGAAGAAACGCTGTGGCTGAAGCTTTGGAAGACATAACGGCTCTATTCTATGATGAAGAACGCAATGAGATATACACAGGAAACAGACACGGCTTTGTTCATGTGTGGTCCAATTGATTTCACGTCACATCATCATCGTTAGTTACTTCTACTGTATTATTTGGTTTTGATTCAACTGTGTGTAGTGATCAATCTCTTTAACTTAGTGTCTTTTGAGCAGTTTGTTGTGAAACTACTTTGAGCATGTGTTTGTTTGTTGTGTAACACACTAGTATCATTGTACGTAACATTTGGGTTTGACACTTCAATTAGAGACCCATTTACTTCAAAGAAACTCTTACATCTTTGGAAGTACTCTTTATATGCTTATGGTCAAGTTGACATGTTGAGAAAGTAGAGCAACAAGTTTTGTATGGTTACAAAACAAAGAAGCAATATTGTGGAAATCTTACCATAGTTACCACACCATTCTGTTTTACATTCAAGTTCAACTGAGAAATTAAATCTCTAATTCAAACATGACACTGATGTGTCTGAAAGCAACAGAATACAGATGTTTAGATTCACCAAGATGATGATAACAAGTTTGATCATCAATTAACTTCTCAACACAAAAGACAAGTCGTATTCGTGAATTGAAAGGAAGCTTCAGAACTGGGACTTGTCAAGGCTGTCAAAGTAAGGGTGATCAAGTGCTGTTTTTGCTGCAATTCTTTCAGCAGGATTGTACTTGAGCATTTTCTGCATTTTTTTTTTAAAACATAAGACCTCAATGAGATGAAGAAAAAAGACTTAACAAAAAGTCTCAACTTACGGAAAAAATAGGACGCATAAGCAATCTCGCCACAATATTCATATGCTAGGGTCATGAAGCAGTTAATTTACCGTGAGAAGATCAACTCCTTGAGGCGAAAGAGATGGAACAGCACGTGCTAAGTCCTGCGGCTCCCACTTTGGATAGACATGCCAGTCACGCAGAGAGGAAACACCTGGCCACTGCTGCTCAGTTGGTGTTCCTAGCAATCTCCATGACCCAAGAAAATCATTTTTAAGATACTACTCTCAATACAAGAATAGTAATAAGATTTAATACCAAATCCAAAAAAACAAACTTCAATTCAGTAAAAAAAATTCAAGAGTAAACCATTATGATCAATGAAACTGGACAACAAAGGGTCTATTGATTTCAATTAGTAACTAGCTATATCATTCATTGATACAAAGAAAGTATCAATACTGCAAACATACCTGAAGATACTAATCTCTATACAAGAATGGTCATATATTACAATGCCAAATCCAAAAGAACTTCAATTCATCAAAAAAAAAAAGAAAACATTCAAACTGAATCATTATGATCAATGAAACTGGACTACAAAGGGTCTAATGCTTTCAATTAGTAGCTAAAAATATCATTCAATCATGCATAGAACGTAAACAAACTTTGAGAAAACCAGAAGAAGCAATGGAAGTTACAAATCTCCGTACAAGAATAGTCATAAGATAAAATGCCGAATCCAAAAAGAGCTTCATTTCAGCAAAAAACATTCAAGAGTGAATCTTCTTGACTAAAAAAAAAAAAAAACTGGACTACAAAGGGTCTAATGATTTCAATTAGTATCTCAGTTGGTGTTCATTGCAAAAAAAAAACATTCATGATAAAGAAAAACTGAACGACAAAAGGTCGATTTGATTTAACTAAGTAGCTAGCTATATCACTCAATAATGCATAGAAAGTAAACAACTTTGAGAAAACCAGAAGAACCAAAAGAAACATTCAAAGAACTTCAATTCATCAAAAACATTCAAGAACTAATCTTTATGATATAGAAAAACTGTACTATAAAGCTTCGATTCAATCTCAAATAATATAGCTATATCATCCACTGATGCACACAAAGTGTTAATCTTGCAAAAGGAGCCAATGGAAGTTAACATTCAAAGAAGAGGCAAACATACTTGAAGATATGAAGCAACTGCTGAAACTCAGAATCACCAGGGAAGAGAGCTTGCCTCCTAACCATCTCAGCTGTTCCAAATCCAAACAAACAAACATTAAACACACAAAACCACATCCCATAGATAAAAATCACCAATCAAAATCAAAGAGAGTACTAACCAAAGATGCAACCAACAGACCACATATCAACCCCAGTAGAATAATGAGTCGAACCAAGAAGCACCTCAGGAGCTCTATACCAAAGCGTCACAATCTCATGCGTATACGACTTCAACGGCACCGTGAAAGTCCTCCCCAGCCCCAAATCAGCGATCTTCAGCAACTCCTTATCCTTCACCAGCAACAGATTCTGCGGCTTCAAGTCCCGGTGAAGCACCCCGTGGCTGTGACAATGCGCGACGCCTTTACAAAGCTGGAACATCAGCTTCTGGATCAGGGACGCCTCGAGCGGCTTAGGGTTCGCGGATTTGCGATAGGAGTCGACGAACTTCTTGAGATCGGTGTCGAGGTACTCGAAGACGAGGTAGAGGTTGGATTTCGCCGGGGGTTTGAGGACGTGCTCGACGCAGAGGAGGCGGACGATGTAGAGGGAGGTGGAGAGCATCTGGAGGAGGGAGATCTCGCGGAGAGCGGTGGGCGGGATGCCTTCCTCGTCGATCTCGAGGCGGGTTTTTTTGAGGGCGACGAGTTTTCCGGTGGATTTCTCGACGGCTTTGTAGACTTTGCCGTAGGTTCCTTCGCCGACTTTCTCGAGCTTCTCGTACTTCTCCATGGTTTTTGGTTTCTCTGTGAGGGAGTGATCGAGATGTTGAGGAAAGGGTTTCTCTATATTAATGGAGAGATACGCTCCTTTTTGGGGGAGATGATGCCACGTCGGATTGTTTTCCCGCTCCTGGTGAATTTTGAATTCTCAATCGCTGCTTGATCCATGTGACCAATGACCTAAAGTTACTAGTTTTTATGTATTTCTTTTTCTTTCCAACAAAATTAGATTCTTTTAATAAGTTTGAGAATACAATGTTTATATTAATTAAATAAAAAATAAATTATTACATAAGTAGATGTTTTACAGATAGATGAGTGATTGCAAAAAAAAATGAAATATCTAAAATTTAAATATACGGTTAAAAATATTTAATTTACTTTTGATTGTAAGTAATATTAACATTTACTATTTAACTAATAAAAAATATTTTGTTTGCATAACTATTTTATATTTTTAATTTTTGTTTTTCTTTTATTATGATAATAAGTAAAATAAAATTATTTGCAATTATCTACTTTTGATTAAATTGTATAATTATACAATTACACAATATTACTTGAATTTAATATTTTTTTATATTTTATAGAAAGTAAAAAAAGCTATCTAATGTTTTGTATAACTGCATGAGGAAAAACCTATGTGATAAATTAAATATTTCCAAAATTTTCACTAATTATTTGATGATTTTCTTTTAAGAAAAAATATTTGTTAATAGTTGTACTTGAACCTAAAACATACTAAATTTTATAAACATATACAAAATGCTAGAAATTGTGAGTACCGAGAGAAGCTTAGAAAAAGAAAGACTTAATTAATCTGAATATATTACAAAAGCTAGGCATATTAATCAGGAGATTACCAGAAGAAAAAAAAACCACTGAAATGATTCTAACGTTTTCCTACATAGATAGATTGTTAAGTTTCCAACAAAAACAATGAAACAGGTTTTTCTACTTCTGCTCATTGCCATCCTCTGTTGCAGGTGGTGGAGGAACCAGGTCTGGGAATTTTTCTAATATCACCTTCACCATGTTCCTATTATACTCATTATCCTTCTTCAGCGCCTTCAACTCCACCTCCTGAAACTCATTCAACTCCGCGATCCGCGCATATGCTGCCCTCAACTCTTCCTTTTTAAAACCAAAATCAATAATGAAATATACTAAAGGTGTATAGTGAATACAAAAAGTTAACAACATGTGAGACACAGTGTTTCAGCTGATTTACCTCGAGACATGCCACATTGCGTGATGAACCAGAGGGAGTCGTCACTTGCTGTTCGCTGTGGACTTCTGTATCCCCATCTGTTGGCTGCTACCAGAGGCCATGAAAAGGTTTTATAAGGAGAATGATTCCCTCGAACACGAATCAACCAGAGGCCATGAAAGGGTTTTAAAAAGGACAAGTATGTATGCCTAAAGAAATCTAAGTTGCTACAATAGCAAGCTAGTTAGCCTAGTTGTGTAGCTTACTCCATAATGATAACATTTGGGGGAGGATTGTATTACCTTCTCTGACTCTGGCTTGAGCTGAGCTCTCAGATCACGGATAGCTAACTATGTTTAGCAACGATTGTTTCCATTAAATGGTCAAGAAAACATGTGATGGTATATGCAATAAGGCAAATGATTTATTGTTTACCTTCATTTTTGAAATTTCCAACTGAAACGAGAGATAAATAACTGTCAGAAACTTGTTTTAATTGATAAATACACAAAACTTATATAGTATTACTCAATAATGGACCAAACCTCTTCTTTCAAAGACTTGTCAGAAGATCTTAGAGTTTGGATGTAGTCAATCACATGTTGAGGTTCTGCAAGAAAACAAGACCATTTTGGTACTGCTAAAAAAGAGTTTATCATCACATATTAAAATCAACATTGAAATGGAGAAGAAGATTATTAACCAGGAGATTTTCGAGCGGGTACAAAGGACTCGTTCTTAAACGCTGACTTCCACTTACCAATCTCTGTTTTGGCTGATTCAAGCTCATTCTGACCAGAAACACAAAACTAGTCAGATCACATAAAAGAAGAAGCAATCAGGAACACATCAATCTATAGTAGATAAAGAAATAATCAATGTTCTAAAAATCGATCTAGGCGACACATATAAACAAAACGATTTTTTCAAACCAATATTCAAAAAATCGGTCTAGATGTTCCAAAAATCGGCCTATGCGTCTGCCTAAGCAGTAATTCTCTATAATGCGCCTAACTACCGCCTAACTATATTTAGAAGAGTGGAAATAATACTTGACATGAAGCAAGCTGGTCGTTACAACTCTGAACACTGCCAACGAACAATGAAACAAGCTCGTCTTTAGATTTCTCATAACTGGCAGAGACAAATGCTCGAAACGAAGCATGCTCGTTTTTACAATCCTGAAGTCTGTCACATAGAGAGAGGTTAAAGTTATATACTACATGAGAAAGCAAACACTGCATTAAACCCGTGGTAATAAGCATTATTAACCTCTCGCTGAGTGATAAAACCTTTGTAACGTATTGGTCCACTTTCATACAACCCTGAAATGATGATGATGATGATGACAAACAACTCAAATGTCTCAGTAAATCATACCATCACACAGTAGAAAATGCTAACAATGATCAAACGGTGATCCTTACCTTCTTTGAGACGGAGATATCACTTTGATCGTCTTTGACATCAGCGAAGCTTCTTTTACTACCTGAGGATAAGAAAAATTGAGATGAGAAAGTTTTCAAATGTGAGGAATCTATGGATGTGAAGACCTGAAGCCTTGTTGGCATCTGAAGCGGAATGATCTTCGTCCATTAGAGCAAAGTTCACTCAAAACGAAAACCTGAGATTGAGAGACGATTGTGAGTGACGGCAATTTGGGAATTTAGGGTTTGGTTTTGGATTGGAGGAAGAGGAAGAGGAGGAACTCGGGTCGAGTCAACCCGGTTCGCGGTCTGGTTAAGTTTATGTTTTTACTTTACACGTGTAATTCGTTCATATCGCATGATTAAATGTCAAAATAAAATAAAAAACAAATCTCTCAAATAACTTTTTTGTCATAAAAATAGTTTTAAAAAAATGATCAAAATATATTAATTACATTAATTGATATAAATGTATATTTACAACATTTAATAAAATCTATTTTGATTATTCTTCTTTTTGATTGCTATTTTAAAGATAATTTTTTTTTATATCTATTTTAGTCATTATTTTTAAAAAATATAAATTTTGTATTATTCCTTGATTTAAGGTTTTTGGAGTCTTCTTACCATTTTCTCAACAAGAAATGGTAGTGGAGGATAGCTGGAAGAATTGTTCAAGTGATCAAAGTGGCTAAATTAGCTTAAAATACACATTATATTCTTCGTATTAATTGTAGACGAAAATTAATGAAAAAAAATTATGAGTTTTGTCTTATTGAATGAATTTATAAGGCAGGGACGCATGTGATCAAATAAAAATCTAGGCAGGTAAGTAAGTCCGATATTCATTGGTTTTTTGTACATAAATACTTTTGTCACTCATTTCGTGGAACATGTGTATGCATTTTGAACTTTCAACACTATATATAATTGTATTCTTTTTTTTTCGTCTGCAATATATAATTGTATTCAAAGATCTCAAAACAGAAGAAAACAAAAACAAAACATAAAAGACAACCACGCAAGACTTTACCTCACGCCAAGTTTGACTTCGAAAGCATTAACAAGAGAGTTGTATAAAAGAAGCTGCGGATAAATTAGATACTCAAAACAAGAAAAGAAAACGAGAGAGAGAGAGAAGGAAAACATGGCTGCCTTATCAGAGAAAGAGGCTGAAGCTTATCTCGACGCAAGGCCGAGATACCCGGTCGATTGGTATGAAAAGATAGCCGCACGGACACAAGACCACAAGTTTGCTTGGGATGTCGGAACTGGTAACGGTCAGGCTGCTATTGGGGTAATTAAACCTTCTAATTATATATTCTTCTTGTTTTTTTTTTGTTTAAAAGATTTATATATCTTCTCGAAACCTTCCGTTACTAGGATCTAGTTAGTATGATTTTGTGGTACTGAGATTAAGCTGATAAATCCAGCAACAAGATAACTAATTAACTTAGTAGGGCTCTTTCATATAGTAAGATGTCTATAATTCTAGAGATAAGTCTAGTTAAAAAAAATAAGTCAAATTTGGTGGCGGCATGTTGATTCTTGCTATTGGGTCTTGAATGGTCTTGTTATTTTATTATATACTGTATTTATTCGACTTTTAAATATTATGGAATAATTTTTTTGGATGAATAAATGGAACTAAAGTTTTAATAGTTATAAAAGGTTTAGAATTTATCGTATTTGAAAATTTTATAAAGGAAAATACTTTATATTTATAGAAATCAAGAGAGAATGTATTATCGAAAGAAAATGTTTGATTACAATGAATGAATTCGATCCGTATTTATAGAACGAAATTCACTGTGTAAATAGTAAATTCACTGTGCAAATAGTAACAGTGAATCCCAAATACTATCTAAATACAAAAAGTAGGTATACTTGTATTTTGACATGTATGCATGTATTTATACACGTTTTTATAACACTCCCCCTGGGGACCGGTGTCACTATTATTCCTTGCTTAGCGTATTAGTTGCCTCGTTAAAAACTTTACTAGGAAAACCCAGTGGGAAGAACCATAGTAAGGTAAAAAGAGTACAACTACGCAAGCTCCCCCTCGAATGAACTTGTGTCATCTCATAGATCCTTTTGATAACGCATTCCGATGTTGTGAACATGTTTTCTGAATACCGAGGTAGGGAGTGACTTTGTGAAGAGGCCGGCTGCATTGTCGCATGATCGGACATATCTCACTTCAATCTTTTTATTCTTCACGAGCTCTTGAGTGTAGGAGAAGAACTTTAGAGGTATATGCTTGGTTATGTCGCTTTTGATATATCCTTCCTTTGTTTGTGCAACGCATGCCGCATTATCTTCATATAAAATAGTTGGAGTTGTATCTTCGATAAACCCACTACTTGATCGGATATGTCTACTTATGGATCTCAACCATACGCATTCTCTACTGGCTTCATGGAGTGCAATGATCTCAGCATGATTTGAAGAAGTAGCTACGAGTGTCTGCTTCTAGGAACGCCAAGATATGGCGGTGCTTCCGGTTATGAAAACGTATGTTATAAAAACGTGTATAAATACATGTATACCTATTAAAATATAGGTATACCTGTCAAAATATAGGTATACCTACTTTTTCTATTTAGACAGTATTTGGGGTCCACTGTCACTATTTGCACAGTGAATTTACTATTTACACAATGAATTTCGTTCTATAAATACGGATCAAATTCATTCATTGTAATCACACATTTTCTTTCGGTAATACATTCTCTCTCGATTTCTATAGATATAAAGTATTTTCTTTTATAAAATTTCCAAATACGATAAATAATAAACCCTTTATAACACGTTATCAGCACGATCACTCTCCGATCATTCCCCAGTCACTCTCTCTTTCGGTAAAATTCATAAGTATCACATATATCTCATTAGAATGGTCGATATACCGCATGTACTATTTTTAATGTTAATTCAATTTACTGTAATTAATATTAGTATACACTGGTCGGCCGAGCTGTCTTATACTTCATCTATTATGCATTAATCGGCTGAGCCGTCTTATACTTTATTCATTATGCATTCATTAGCTGAGTCGTCTTATATTTTATTCATTGTGCATTGATCAACTGAGCCGTCTTATACTTTATTTATTGTACATTGGTCGACTAAGCCGTCGTTTAAATTATTAAATAATTTAAATATGAATATTTTTATCATTATAAACTATTGATAATTATCTATTTAAATTATAAATATTACATAAAAAGATTTGATCACTTGTATAAAATATTGAAAAAAAATTATTAATCTAATTGATTATTTATTACAATATTTTCATATTGATTTTTGGATCAATTGATTTAATACCAACGGTCACAAAGAATTTTTTTAAAAATTTTACATTTTTCCAACGGTTATAAACAGTATTTACATTGATAAATATACTCATATTTCACTCATTCAGTTTATCCAAACATTTCATATTCTCTAAAAAAAACTTTCAAATAATTTTCTCTCAATTTTTCTTGCAAGAATGATGATTCGGCTATTTTTGATTTTATGTGCGATTTATATTTTTACTTCTATGTATTTATTTATTTTGGAGGAGTTACTGATGAAATTTTGGCATTAATGTCTATTTAACTTTTTATGCATTATTTTTTCTTGTAATTGCTTGCATAATCAATGTAAACGATTTCCATTAAAATTAATGATATTCTAATAAAATTTTAATATTTTGTATTTTAGAAAATTAAAATGGTAAATATCGAGAAACTTGAGTGTCCGACACTCGAAGTAACTGGAGCAAATTACATAGCATAGATCACCAACATGAAGCTTCATCTAAATTCAGAAAAAATCATCGACACCATAACGGAAGGAAATGAATCTGCTTCTCATGAAAAGGCTAAATCCGTAATATTTTTGAGAAAGCATTTAGATGAAAATCTAACGCACGATTATGCGAGTATAAAAAATCCTCTAGATCCTTGGAAAGCTCTAAAAGAAAGGTTCGATAACCAGAAAAAAATAACTTTTCCCCATGCACTCGATGAGTGGCGGAACTTACGGTTTCAAGATTTTGAAAAGGTGAAGACGTACAATTCCGCTATATTGAGGATATCGGCGCAATTAGAATATTGCGGTAAGCCCGTGACAGAAGCAGAAATGCTTGAAAAAACTTACCTCACCTTCCACAAGAATCATTATGTTCTGCAAGAGCAATACAGAAACCGTGGATATACAAAGTTCTCCAAACTTGTTGTGGCACTTATGATAGCAGAGAAAAATAATGAGCTGCTTATCAAAAACCACAATACCCGACCCATGGGAACCAAAGCATTCGTTGAGGTAAATGCAACGGATATAAAAAATTTGGAAAAGGGAAATCATTCCAATCGTGGTCGCAGCCGTGGTCGCAGCCGTGGTTGTGGTTATGGGCATGGTCGTGGTTATGGACGTGGTCGTGGCCATCGATTTAATCGTGGTCATGAAAGGAGTTACAACCCAAGAGGAATGGGATCAAACACATGGAATCGATCTGATCGAGTGAAAGGAAAAGAAGTTCAAGATAATTTTACTCGTAAAAATGATAACGTCTGCTACAGACGTGGATCAAAGGGGCATTTGTCTCAAGTGTGTCGAACTCCTCAACATCTATGTAAGTTGTACCAAGAGACCATAAAAGGCAAATCAAAAGAAGTGAATCTTAATGAACACATCGAGGGTACAACATCAACATTTCTCGAGTCTTCTGATTTTATGGATGATTTCGACGATTCTGCTCATCGAGATAATTAAGATGCTTACAATAATAAAGCTCAATAATGCCCAGTGATGCCATAAAATATTATTATTATTAGTTTTAAAATAATATTGTTTTCAAAACTATTAATGTATAATTATTGTGTGATGTAAAACTATTGTGTGCTAATAATCAATGTATAATTATGATATGTTTGCTTATGAAATTTATTTTCTAATATTAATTGTGTGTTACAGAAATGGATAAGAATGCAAATGAAGCAACAACAAAACAAGTTAGTAGATAAATTTGCATACCAGATAGTGGTACAACACACACTATTATATCCTTGAGTTTCAATTTGTTGAGTTTCAATTTGTCGTCCATAACCACGACCACGTCCATAATCACGACCATGGCTGCGACCACGATTAGAATGATTTCTTTTTTCCGGATTTTTATATCCGTTGCATTTATCTCAGCGAATGCTTTGGTTCCCGTGGGTCGGGTATTGTGGTTTTTGATAAGCAGCTCATTATTTTTCTCTGCTATCATGAGTGCCACATCAAGTTCGGAGAACCTTGTATATCTAAGGTTTATGTATTGCTCTTGTAGAACATAATGATTCTTGTGGAAGGTGAGGTAAGTTTTTTCAAGCATTTCTGCTTCTGTTACGGGCTTACCGCAATATTCTAATTGCGCCGCTATCCTCAATATAGCGGAATTGTACATCTTCACCTTTTCAAAATCTTGAAACCGTAAGTTCCGCCACTCATCGAGTGCATGGGGAAGAGTTATTTTCTTCTGGTTATCGAACCTTTCTTGTAGAGCTTTCCAAAGATTTGGAGGATCTTTTATACTCGCATAATCGTGCGTTAGATTTTCATCTAAATGCTTTCTCAGAAATATTACGGCTTTAGCCTTTTCATGAGAAGTGGATTCATTTCCTTCCTTTATAGTGTCGACGATTTTTTCTGAATTTAGATGAAGCTCCATGTTGGTGATCCATGCTATGTAATTTTCTCCAGTTATTTCGAGTGCCAGAAAGTGAAGTTTCTCGAGATTTTCCATTTTAATTTTCTAAAACACAAAATATTAAAATTTTATTAGAATATCATTAATTTTAATGAAAACAGTTTACATTGATTATGCAAGCAATTACAAGGAAAAATAATGCATAAAAAGTTAAATAGACATCAATGCCAAAATTTTCATCAGTAACTCCTCCAAGATAAATCAAGTACATAGAAGTAAAAATATAAATCACACATAAAATTAAAATAGCCGAATCATCATTCTTGCAAGAAAAATTGAGAGAGAATTATTTGAAAGTTTTTTTAGAGAAGATGAAATGTTTGGATGAAATGAATGAGTGAAATATGAGTATATTTATAGATGTAAATACTGTTCATAACCGTTGGAAAAAAATAAAATTTTGAAAAAAATTCTTTGTGACCGTTGGTATTAAATCATTTGATCCAAAAATCAATCTGAAAATATTGTAATAAATAATCAATTAGATTAAGAAATTTTTTTTTCAATATTTTATACAAGTGATCAAATCCTTTTATGTAATATTTATAATTTAAATAGATAATTATCAATAGTTTATAATGATAAAAATATTCATATTTAAAGCATTTAATAATTTAAAGGGCGGCTTAGCCGACCAATGTACAGTAAATAAAGTATAAGACAGCTCAGCCGATTAATGCACAATGAATAAAGTATAAGACGGCTCAGCCGATCAATGCATCATGAATAAAGTATAAAACGTCTCAGCCGATCAATGCATAATAGATGAAGTATAAGGCGGCTCGGCCGACCAGTGTATACTAATATTAATTATAGTAAATTGAAATTAACATTAAAAATAGTACAAGCAGTATACCGACCATTATAACGGGATATATGTGATACTTATGAATTTTACCGAACTGGAGAGTGACTGGGGAATGAACGGAGAGTGATCGTGCTGATAATGTGTTATAAAAAGTTTAGAATTTATTGTATTTGAAAATTTTATAAAGGAAAATACTTTATATCTATAGAAATCGAGAGAGAATGTATTATCGAAAGAAAATGTGTGATTACAATGAATGAATTTGATCCGTATTTATAGAACAAAATTCACTGTGTAAATAGTAAATTCACTGTGCAAATAGTGACAGTAAACCCCAAATATTGTCTAAATACAAAAAATAGGTATACTTGTATTTTGACAGGTATACATGTATTTATACACGTTTTTATAACTCTAATATGGGATAAATGTTCTACATTAGAAAAGATGAAAGCAAGATACAACCTAAATACCATAAGCTTTTATTGAATATAACTTATAGCAAATGAGCTTAGGCAGATTTGGCAGAAAATGCTAAGAGAAATAAATCGATATATGCTCTGTTCCATTGGTCTCATTTATGGTTGATGAGTTGTTTTGTGAATATATTGGAATAAAAAAGAAGAACAGTTTTGTTGATATAGTAGCTATACTTGATATTATCAATAACTTTATATATTTCACAGCTTGTTGAGCATTACGAGAACGTGGTGGCTACCGATATAAACGAGGCACAACTTAAACGAGCACTCAAACACTCAAGAATCACCTACCACCACACTCCAAAAAACATGTCCGAAGACGAAATGGTCGCTTTAGTCGGGGGAGAAAACTCTATCGATCTCATAGTTGCTGCACAAGCTGTCCATTTCTTTGACCTAACCACATTTTACAGCGTTGCAAAACGTGTGCTTCGCAAAGAAGGAGGCCTAATAGCCATTTGGGTGTACAACGATATCATTATCTCGCCCGAGGTCGATCCCATAATGAAGCGCCTTGTCGACTCTACTCTTCCTTTTAGAACTCCTGTTATGAATTTAGCATTTGATAGTTATAAAACGTTGCCGTTTCCTTTTGAGAGCATAGGGATGGGGTCAGAAGGGAAGCCTGTTACGCTAGATATTCCTCATAAGCTTTCGCTTAAAGGGTTTATAGGGTTCTTGAGATCATGGCAGCCTGCTATGAAGGCCAAGGAGCAAGGAGTGGAGCTTGTGAATGAAGATCTGATAACCAAGTTTGAGGAGGCTTGGGGTGATGAATACCAAGTTAAAGATGTTTTCTACAAGGCTCATATGATTGTTGGGAAAATTAAGGTAACCATCCAACATGTTAATTGAGTTTTTCACATTTAAATAGCAATTATGGATACTTATTAGCTTGTTGTGTCTTGGCTTTTGATCAGAAATTGAGATGTGAGTATGAAGATGGTAACAAAGATCTCTTGCACCAAACGGAGGTTGGGAGAAAACAAGAAAGGCGACAACCATCTGATGAAGAAGATAGACAAAGTAAGAAACAAAATAAAAGTGAAGATGAGACATGCTAGAGAAGAATATGCATTACCTCTTGCGATATAAACAAAAGTTACTAATTATTTTAAAGTTGAATCATCGTAAGTGTCTTGGTAATTCAATAAGGGTTTTAAATTAATTATTAATTAAACCATTTGAGAATGTAATAAGCTAATGTTTATGTTTTAGATATCAATAAATTCAACGCCGTTGGATCTTGCACAAACATGGACAACGATAGATTTGAAAGTTGTCGAACATGCATGTCAAAGTTACTGGATTTGGATGTTTGAAAGAAAATTATTTACTAACGTTAGAACTTAGAAGGACCATGTTAAATATATATGGCGTTGGCACACTTAAATATGGATTAAAAAGCACTACAATACAAAATACTTTAACAAACTGTCACTTATTTTTTACTCTTTTTTTATGTAAATGTTACTTTTAATGTCTTCTTTTATACATTTAGTAAACTAGCACAATTAATATAGGTGGCAAGATGCTTTTCTGGTGCCTAAACAGTGAACACCACCTAGAGAACATTTGAAATCAGCACAACTTTTTGAATATCTGATCTTTTTGGGCTGAAGTTAATTGAGTGTTGTGGGAATATAAAAGACAGATGATTCTTCTAAGCCATGATTTGAGAGTTCTGAAAAAATCTATAATAAAAAGGTTATATTTTATAGACAGTAGGAGGGTCAAACTTTTTTTCTAAAATAAATGAAGGTTGATTAATTAAAATCATCAACTTATTTATACACATATACATTCATTTCTTATATATACACATATACATTACCATCATTATAGTTTTCATTCAGGGAATCTAAGTTTAGAAGTATTTTCTTCATACTTTCATACAAAACAAATTATTTTACCAATCAAGTTTATAAACCAAATTTACAAGCTATACACAAATATTAAAAAACCACCAAAGAATTATGGGAAAAGAATATTCCAATTAACTAACCATCTACGTGTACATAATGCATATTACAACCCTGTAAATTTTTGAATTAAATCTTGTAGAACTAGAATTTCCACATTTAGTGTTTGAAACAAATTTGAGATGTAGATGCAACGCCAGAAAAAGTTAAAGATTTTTTTCAATTAGATTGGAAAAATCAATGAGTTAGAGTGGAATCAAGAAGTCAACTACTATGAACTAGACGTTAGTGGTTGAGTGATATACGACGTCCCACTTTGATCTTAAGAATCGTGGGTTTAAATCAGTTGCCTTCAAATTATTTTAATGCGTGGTCAGGCGACAAAGATATTTAACTCTCTCACAAATAATCGGATCTGACTGACGCCGATGATCATACCTCCGGAAATTAGTCGGTCAACAAAAAAATGTCAACTACTATGATCCAAATTTTCTAAATAATTTTATGCTATATGACAAATATGGATCTATCAAGTGATTACATTGCATTGATTCGTTTTGTTTATTTATACATTCCAGTTAGATCTGTCAACAAATGATATTGGACCTCGCAACAACCTTTCATTTCAACGTTGATGTCTTTATCACTTCATCTGGACACTTACCTCCATTACAAAGTTTTTTTTACTAACTCCATTACAAAGCTTTGATTATGTTTCATGAGTTGGTCTTGGTTTAAGATTGATCAAAGAGCTGGTTTGTTGACGAGCCATGGTTTGAATCAGCTGGTTAGAATAGAGTTGTTACAAATGGGTCATGCGTGTTGCTCTGTAATTCAAAGTCGATATCTCGAATATAATCAGAAGATCATATGGAAGCGACTGAATGTACGATCATATTGAATTGCGAAAGTTTGTGAGATCTAAAGATTGTTACGTTGTTTGTCTTTGATAAATCATTAAACTCTGGATCTTTAATCATATTTTTTTGATATTCTAAAAACATCTCTAACTTCACTCTACTTTCTATCTTTAGATAAAATTTGAAATACAATTTTTAACTCTATTATATTTTCCATTCTATAATAAAGTAAAAATAAATTTATTCTACACATATAATATTTTTTTGTTTATCCCTCTAATTTTCACTTAAAATATAATATCACTGAAATAAAAATTAATTATATTATAATATTACTCTATTATAAAAAAATATAATGATATATTGGAGATGATATGAATGAGTTATTAATAATATTCTTTTACAATAATTCTTTTTTTTATATAGTCCGAGGATATCCCGAGTCCAAAGACCCAACCAATCTTTTCGGACTGGTCCACATGCTTGTGACATACAAACATAATTGCTTTAAGTGAGAGCTAAATACCCACATTTTCTAATCACACATGAACAAATTTAAATGATAGGTTTCCAACCTGGAATGGAACAGTTAGGCCGTACTACCTAACTACATGCTTTTGTTTAAAGCTCCATGTAGCTAGCTATCGAAACAAGGGTTGAATCATGCCGAGAGACCATAATTAACAAGTTCGTGGGTATCAACTGATTTTAATCATTAATTCAAAGTGACCTAGGGGCGGATGCAGGTTGAACAAAGGTGTGGCACATGCCCCACCGTCTTTATCTTTTTATTTTTTAAAAGCAATTAGTCCAAGTTTTTTTATATGCCCTCAACTAAATATATATTACACTGAAAGTACGTTTATTGCAAGTTTCTTAGTATAAGATTATTAGTTTTCTTTCAAAAACATTTTTTAATTTTTAATTAAAAAAACTTAAAAGCAGTTTTTTAACTAAAAAATATGGAAGAAAAGAATCACATCAAATTAAAAATCTAATTTCTAAGAGACCGGAAATAAACATGACCTAAGAGCATCTCCAATGTGATATCCATTGGAGTCTTTAAAAAATATATTTTTTTATTTTTTAGTTACTTTTTTCTTTTGTAGACTAAAAAAAGAAATATCAACCAATCGCGAGCTACTATGTGTCGCGGGGTCCGCAAACAGTGCAAGAGACTCAATAAAAAAAATCCTTATTTAAAGATTTTAAAAATTGAATCTTTAATTTTTTGATAGAACTTATTAATTATTTAATTATTTTTTCTCTAAAATTCTTTCTTTAAGAATTTCTGTTGCGGATGCTCTATGTAATTCATACAAAATAAAACTCTAGGTCCAACAATAGATTAAAGATTACTTGCGAGGACTTAATGTGAACCCATTTTCTTACAAGCAACACTAAAATAATGCATTGGATCTCAGTCTCTCTTAAGTCAGCGGATAAGTGATTTTTGCTTAGAAGCTAATCCAATGTTTAAACAATTACGCTTTGATAATCTTCGGCATGATTCGACGACTTTCCAAAATTATTAAAGAGTTCGAATTATAAGTTACAGCTAATCATTTCAAGTCAGCAAAGTCGAGATACTGCCCCTTTGGATCCAGCTACGTGGACTCACATGCATTCGTTAATTCTTTTATTATTGCTTAAAAGAATCTTTAGATCAACTATGATTAACTTGAAAATAGTTGTCTATTTGCCCTTACTATTTCACGTAAACCAAATCAAACACCATTATCTTTTACTTTCTCCATATCACTATCTGTAATTTTCAGAAGGATCAACTAAAGTCTTCTTTTTCTTATATTTTGACCCTAAAAACAATGTTTGCTATCTAGGCCTCTGACTAGTGATTTAATCAAATTGACTAAAACTAACTCAACCACCGGAAGGAAATCGAATTACTGTAGTTATCTGTTTTTTCAGCCACACAAATCCAACAAATGTCAATTAAAAGGTCCAAAACCGAAATAGAAAAACATATTTTGTTATTTTTCTTTATTTTTTGAACCAATAATATATCAAAAGAACATAAAAATCTTCTTCTTATTTCTTCTATTTTGACCCTAAAAACAATGGTTGCTATCTAGACCTCTAGGGAGTACTGGTTAACCACCAGAAGGAAAATCGAATTACTGTAGTTATGTGTGTTTTATCCTCACAAATCCAACAAATATCAATCAAAAGGTCAAAATCAAATATATATAAAAACATCTTTTTGTTAGGGCATGTTTATCTACAATCTATTAGAGTGAGGTTTTTTAACAATTTTTAAAATAGTTTTTTAGTTTTTAATTAAGAAAATCAAAAAATCGTTTTTTAAAAAAACGTTTTTAATAAAAAAAAAACGTAAAAAAGAAAAGATAAAGTTATAAGTTAAGAATCAAGGTTAAACATGACCTTAGGTTATCCAATATTTTCTGAAATGACGTAAGTATATACATATACAAAAATACTCTTTATGAAGTATGAACACAATTTTAAAAAGAAAACTCTTCATTTAATTTTTGACCAAAGTTATTGTTTTCACACTTGTTGCTTTATTGTTTTTTAGTGGTAAAGGTCCACTAAAGTTAGGTGGAGGATTCTTTCGGCTATTACTGAAAAACTATCGAAACATAGGGGACTAAACTGCAAACATGGGAAGAAAAGTGAAGAACGCTCTTCTTGGATAAATAAAGCTGGTCATTAAGTGGAAACACAAAGCACTTCAACTTTTGGAGCTTACACTCATTAATACTCCTCCCATACTCCCACAAGTGCCGTGCAATCATTCTCTTCTCCCTTACCCTTTTCCCCGAAACTTATCTTCTCATCTCCCATCTTCGCCGCTGTTCTGCCTGCTACCGCCACCGTCAACTTCTGTTTCGGACAAAGGTTTGCTCTTTTTTTTTTTTGTTTAACTAAAGGTTTGCTCTTTCTTTTCTTTTTTTTTTGAGAGTTTTTAGTTTTGTCTTTTAAAGCTTTTCCGTTCAGTACTTCTGTTTATAGATGAGCAAAGGCTTATTTATACCTCTAATCCTTAATATTATAAATGAATCTTGAATATTCTTTTTCTTGTCAAGTGAATCTTGAATATTCAAAGCGTGGATTTTTATGCTTGCTTCATCTGCATGTTCTCTGTCTAAGTTGGTACTGTTTATATTGATGAAAGGCTCATTTTTAATAGGACTATGGAAGAAAAGGATATGTATACTGAAGATGGAACTGTCGATATTCACAAAAACCCTGCCAATAAAAAGACAACCGGAAACTGGAAAGCTTGCCGCTTCATTCTCGGTAACAATCCTATCATGTTTCTTTAGGACATGATCACTGTTTTGTGTGTGTTTGTTATAATCTTTTTGTTCATTAGGAAACGAGTGCTGTGAAAGATTGGCATACTATGGAATGGGCACTAACCTCGTGAACTATCTTGAGAGTCGTCTGAACCAAGGCAACGCTACTGCTGCAAATAACGTCACTAACTGGTCTGGGACATGTTACATAACTCCTTTGATTGGTGCCTTTCTGGCTGATGCTTATCTTGGACGTTACTGGACCATCGCAACCTTTGTTTTCATCTATGTCTCCGTGAGTTTTTGCTAAAGATTATCCTTAAAATGTTGAGTTTTATTGGAAGTAACAAGTCTGCTCTTGCAGGGTATGACTCTCTTGACATTATCAGCTTCGGTTCCTGGACTTAAACCTGGTAACTGCAACGGCGACACATGTCATCCAAACTCTGGTCAAACAGCTGTCTTCTTTGTTGCGCTTTATATGATAGCCCTTGGAACAGGAGGTATAAAGCCGTGTGTTTCCTCCTTTGGTGCTGATCAGTTTGATGATAATGACGAGGCTGAGAAGCTGAAGAAAAGCTCTTTCTTCAACTGGTTTTACTTCTCTATTAACGTTGGAGCTCTTGTTGCTGCCACTGTTCTTGTCTGGATACAAATGAATGTTGGTTGGGGATGGGGGTTCGGTGTTCCGACAGTGGCTATGGTTATTGCGGTTGTGTTTTTCTTCTTGGGGAGTCGTTTTTACAGGCTTCAGAGACCTGGAGGGAGTCCACTCACACGGATCTTTCAGGTTATAGTTGCGGCTTTTAGGAAGGTGAGTGTTAAGGTTCCAGAGGACAAGTCTTTGCTCTTTGAAACAGCAGATGATGAGAGTAACATCACAGGTAGCAGGAAGCTCGAGCACACAAACAACTTAATGTAAGAAACACAAAGTTTCCATCTTTTTCCTATTCTAACAATGTTCAAGAAGTCGCTAAACGGCAATTAGGCCAGGAGATTACTGATTAGGCGAGTGTCTAGACCGAAATTTGCATCCTACTCGGGCGCCTAGTCGATTTTTAGAACACTGATTCTAACCATTACTTATGAGGTTTCTAACCAAAGTGTTGAACATGTTAGGTTTTTCGACAAGGCAGCGGTTGAGAGTCCATCAGAAAGCATCAAAGACGGTGAGGTGAATCCATGGAGACTCTGCTCAGTAACACAAGTGGAAGAACTCAAATCCATAATCACTCTTCTTCCAGTATGGGCCTCAGGGATAGTCTTTGCCACAGTGTACAGCCAAATGAACACAATGTTTGTCTTACAAGGAAACACAATGGACCAACACATGGGCAAAAACTTCGAAATCCCATCAGCTTCCCTCTCGCTTTTCGACACGGTCAGTGTACTCTTCTGGACACCTGTCTACGACATGTTCATTGTCCCGTTCGCGAGAAAGTTCACACGTCAAGAACGTGGCTTCACTCAGCTTCAACGTATGGGAATAGGTCTAGTGATCTCAATCTTTGCCATGGTCACTGCAGCTGTCTTGGAGGTTGTTAGGCTCGACTACGTGAAAACCCACAACGCATATGATGATAAAAAGATCCCCATGTCGATTTTCTGGCAGATACCTCAGTATTTACTTGTTGGGTGTGCTGAAGTTTTCACCTTTATAGGTCAGCTTGAGTTTTTCTATGACCAGGCTCCTGATGCTATGAGAAGTCTGTGCTCTGCTTTGTCTTTGACCACTGTTGCGCTTGGGAACTACTTGAGCACGGTTCTTGTTACGGTTGTGATGAGAGTGACTAAGAAGAATGGTAAACCGGGTTGGATACCGGATAACTTGAACCGGGGCCATTTGGATTACTTCTTCTACTTGCTGGCGATTTTGAGTTTCCTCAACTTCTTGGTGTACCTTTGGATCTCTAAACGCTACAAGTACAAGAAAGCTATAGGTCGAGCACATTGAATGAAAGAAACTGGCTTCAAAGTGTTGAGATTCTTCACAGGTTACTACAGTGTTGGTTTAGGTTTTGTTTGATGTTACTTCAAAGTATTTGCTTGTAATTTTGTAATTGTAGATATATGTAGTGTAGTTGTTGATGATTTGGGTTTGCTTTTGCTAATTGTATTTTGTGTGTTTAATGAATAATAGTACTACTTGTTTGTAAAATGTTTATTTGATTGAAGAAAGAGTTTCGAACTTTGGGACAATGAATTTGAAAACTAATCCAAGTTTTGATGCCTGCAGCCATAGTGCCTTTGCTTTTGCTTGTGCACACTTTGTGGCAAATGAGAAAAGTTTTTGAAGTTAGTTTCTCAAATGAGATATAGAAAAGCTATGTTTGTTTATGAATAGTTCAATTTTATTTAAATAGTAAAAATTAATTATAATAAAAATATTATAAGTTGAGAAAAAATAATTACTGAAATTAATATTAATTTGAAAAATTCTTCCAATGTTATTGTAGTAAAATATTAATATTATAACTTATTTGAGAATTCTATCAATGTATATATTTAAAGGTTATTAGAATTGGTCGCAAACTATCTGAATTTCTCAACATTATATTTTACTGAAAAACTAGATTTTGACCCGCACATACGTGCGGGTAATTTTTATTTTATTAATTATTATTTTGAAAAATATATTAATATCAATTCAATAATTTTCATATTTCATTTATATACTACTTCCATTTTAATATAATATAGATTATACTTACAAATTTCTAAAAAGCATAAACTATGTTTATATGATAAATTTTTATTTAATTTTAATTTATAATAATATTATATAATTAATTACTAAATTAATTAATGCATTTATTTTTAAAATATTTAAAATCTTAGTAAGATCTTGTTAGATTTTTTTAATAGATTTTGTTATAACTGATTTATTATTCATATCTTCATAATTATTAAAAATATTAGAAATATTTTATATTTTATAGATTAATTTAAATAATCAAATATATGTAATTTCTTAAATGGACCTAGTATGACTTTTTTATGGTAGATAAAAATTGTACAAGATAATAACCACAGAAAATTTGGTAATTGTTCAATAGGTTTTAGAAAATGTTTGAAAGTCTCTCAAACAATATACTACTAGGTAGAGACCCGCGCCTTGCGCGGGGTGAGAATTCGAATTCGAAAGAAATATAGTTTTCATTTGCTGAAATTTATATAAAGTTGTACAACTCAAAAAATTTTTTAATGCTATATTGTTTATATCAATTAATATATTATACACACCAGACATATAGTTTATAAGTAATTAGATTTATTGAATAATAATATATACTTTGATTTGATGGGCTTTAGAAAATCGTATTAAAATAAAACGTGATTTGGTTTGCATGGTCTGGATATTGATTTGGCTTTCTCTTAAACTTGTTGTGATTTTGTTATTGGGCTGGGTCTACGAATAACACTTAGATCCAACAATGGACTAATTTATGTGTAAAAAATTTGGTTATCAAAAATAACCGAGACACAACCAAGCTTGATAGGTTTTATGCCGACAGAAAGGGGATTAGGGTTTCATCAGATCTACACATATTCTTCGACGATCTTCAGACAAGTAAGAAATTTTTACAACTTTTATTCTTCAAATCCCTAAATATCTCGATGCTTTATGTTCATGTCTCCTTCTGGTTGATTCTTCATGAATATTAACGACGATCTCTTCCCTGAAGACAATACTCTGTCGATATCTTCTTTAACATATTAAGGTTTAAATTTCACTGCATGTGTTATGGACGATATCCTTGGTCCAGAATAGGTAATAACTATGTTGTATTTCAGATTTGAGTTGTCCCTAATTTAAAATACTCTGCAATTTTTTTGCTTATTTATAACTGTATATATGTGTCTTCTGGTTAGTATTGTGTCAGGTGGTGGACAAAGAATTTTCAATCAAGGCTGTAAATTTCAAAGGGCATATTCTATCTTAGTAAGATTCGAAAAGGGGCATTCTTTGTCGAAGACATTTATGTATCACCAAGATGAGTTTTCCTTCTAACTGCTATTCTAACAATGTATTATTACCTTTACCTGTTAATCTGAAACGAAAATATCTAGTAACCACAAAATCTTTTATTATTAAACGAAATCAGTGATACTATATTAATCTGCCTTATACATTGAATAATAAAGACCATCTAACATTTTGCACGTTTTGATTTTTAATTACAGCTATGAGGTGGTCTCATGGAAAAGCCCTGCTTCTCACGGACTATGCATGAAAACTGGATAGGACAGTCGAACATGAAGCTTCTCATAAGTTTTTAAATGACTTTGGCCTTCAAAATCAAAACGCACAATAGCTGCCAAAAAAGGTTAGTATCACACTTACGAAGTAGTACTATAAATGTTTGAGTACTAATGAAACTATGATTCTTTTTAAGTTTGCCTTATAAATTAAAAATAATATAAGAGATTAATAATAGCATATTTTTAAAAAGAAGAAGAACAAATAGAAACTTGCTTTTAAAAGGTAAACAATAAGAAAACTCCTTAATTTATTCAAGAGTGATAACAAAACACTTTCTTCATATCGTCTTCCATAGAGATCAATATCTTGGGTGTTTTGGAATCCTGAACAAAACAATAGAGTACATAAGTAAATTATATTCGATCAATATATTATATTGCTACTCACAATTAAACTTAAGCAAGTAAGACATATCGATTTTATTACCTCAACCTGAAAGCTTGAATTTCAGGAATTTCAGGTTCAAACATTATTCTCGAATACCCTTGGTAGCTACTAACATGATTTAAACGCCCTGCAAGACAAAATATATATAAATGCTGCGCATAAACTACACTTTTATAAACTAAAATCCCCCTTAAAATTTTTTCAAACAAACCTTCTCCCCATTCAATGCGCCAAAACTTCAAAACACATAGCACAACATGAGCCACAGTAGAGTTCCAGTAATGATATAACTGTAGGGCCATATCTCCATAGGCAACACACTTTATTTGAACAAACCTACAATCAATAGCAAATTAGATCATTAATGGAAAAATATATTTGTACTCAATATGAACTTCTTCTATCACCATATTAGTTTATAGTACTAACTCGATGTCAATCAGTGAGAATTGCATTCTGTGGTTTAGCCCACCAGGATTCCCTTCCAAAATTTCATCTTGATATATCTCAATATCTCCCACTCCGACCAAAGCTCCATAGAGGTCTAATATAGTATTTTAACACACTAATAAACTTGTTAAAAACTATATAATTAAGCTAAATGTATATAAAGTCACGACTCATAAAACTAATAAAATCATACCTATAGAGTATTTTGGATGGGATAGACCACGATTAGTCTCGAGAAAATTTGCAAAACAATAATAGTTGCAATGGGAGAGTGGTTGCATTTTCTTAACAACGGAAGAGTTAGTCATGATAATATGGTATTTGTTTCGGGACAACCTTGTCAAACCAGAAGCAATAGTTACTCTGAAATTCTTGATTTCAAACCAGTCACCTTCATCTATGGTGATTAAAGTTGCAGCGTCCAGCTCCTCATACAAAGTTGCTTCAATAGTGGACCCCTGTTTTCATAATATAATACCAACTTTAATGAAAACAACAAATAAATTTAATACCTTACAAAACTCTAACATCTTAGTAAGAAAAATAAATATATCAAAGATGCAACGTTTCTTACTTTTTCATCACCAAAAACCATGGCTGATTTTTTGAACATTGAACTCGTTATTGTACACCACTTTGTAATCACGGTTACACGCACTGCGAGCTCATTTGTGGAGACGCGCAAGTCATGTAAAAAAGAATGAATAGCCATTGTAGACATCCACTTAAATGTAGTTATTTTCTTGTAGTTTTTGGTTCTTGTATAATGATTATGTGCCCTCTCATATATATACTTATAAGATGCAAATCATTAAAGTAGGCATAATTTCGTAGTTATTATGTTTCCTATCATGTTGTATGGAATATATGAAAATAAATATTGTTTACCAGTCAATAATTAAATGCATTTTTGCTCAATAGTGTGTCAATCAAGGCAGGATGTCTGTATATAAATTTACTGTCAACGTAGATATTGTTACTAATTTCAAAATTTACTTGCTCATTTCAGGAAATATAACTCAATTTCAGATCCTCCATATCAGAATGTAGTTAATGCTGGTCGAACAATATAAACCATCCTTTTTCACTTGTGGATTGGTTCTCAGGTCAGTTATTACAATAATGATACTATGTGTGGACAAAGATATTTAAAAAATTATCAAATCATTTGTGCTATCTTCCGTTAAATACTTACTAATTCACCTTTATGATGACAGGAACCCTATGTAATAGAAGTTCCCTATGAATAATAAAAATGACAACATATGATCGACATATATCAAATGTCAACCAATAAGCTACACATGTAAGATCATATAACTCTTACTCTTACTCTGAAAATGATCATACCATATGTCTTACGTAAACCATATGTTGTTTTAAGACGAAGTTTATGAAGAAATAATACAAAAACAATTGTGTATAATGTAAACTTTGTTATCTGAAACCAAATTTTAAATTCAATGATTTCAGGTAATGCAACTAACATCTACCTCTGGACAATACTTCAAAATTTTTATAAGCAAAGATAAGTATATAGATGATACTATAGACTACTTCTCAGTCTCATGCTGAACATTTATTCCTTTACTAATATTTTTGGCTCTATATAAGCAAAATAAATTACATGTTATTACTCTATCTAAATAAATCCATGTGTTCAGATTGCTGAAAGAGGACGATGAAGGAGTGGTGTTTTTCATGTGCGACGAACTATGAATAAGTACAACCTATGACTATAAAAAAAAAACAGGATGCAAGGTTAGTCAGCAAGTCAACCTAAAAATCATTCCATGATTAATTTATCTTACTAAATCAGTAGAACACGTTTACCAACTAAACTTCAGGACATGATTTAGGTAGATAGATAAAATAGATAGTGTTCTTGAACAATGTTTGTTGACTTGCTAAATTGAATGAGTAGGGCACTACTTCTTGATTGCCATTAACCTTCTGCATGATCAGACTCGCCATCACTGCAATTCCAAAAATAAACTTTCTGCATATAAATATGTATATCGTAGATCATTATACAAAGTTTTTGATAAAGTACGTTCACTCAATGGCTTCTCTAAGCCATAATTTTCCTGTGAATTGATTGGAGAAAGGGCTTACCATAGCATCGACTTTGGTTTAATCAAAGGCCACGTTCTTAATCTGCGGAATAAATCTTATATTTAGTAACTATAATAGTTTTAAATAGATAAACAAACATTATTAGAACATCCAAACCTTATATAGAATAGC
Source organism: Moricandia arvensis (assembly GCA_905132765.1). NCBI lineage: Eukaryota > Viridiplantae > Streptophyta > Magnoliopsida > Brassicales > Brassicaceae > Moricandia > Moricandia arvensis. The sequence goes on from CAJHQP010001645.1 coordinate 51,117, forward strand.
GAATGATGTCTGTAGATCAGGCTATATTGCTTTGCGATTTTCATACAAATTCTGGAAAACCTCCTTGAATACAACATTCATTGTTGAATCTTGTGCTTTTCCTTCACTGTCAGTAATAAGAATCTTTAATCCCTTTCTGGACTTTACCCTAGACACAGCCACATACAATTGCCCATGTGAAAAAACGGGTCTAGGTAGATACAGCCCGACATTTCCTAGCGTTTGACCTTGGCTCTTGTTGATGGTCATGGCAAATGCAACTTTCAAGGGAAATTGCCTTCGCCTCATTTTGAAGGGAAGCTTCGAGTCTGTGGGCGTAATCAGAAGACGGTGCAAGAAAACCTTTTCACCAACTCGGGTACCAGTAATGACTTTTGCTTCAACCAAATGATCTGAAAGTTGAGTAATCTGCAACCTTGTGCCATTACATAAACCTTCTGTCGGGTCCAGATTTCTTAATATCATTACCGGTGTACCGATCCTAAGCCTTAGAGAATGATTAGGTAATCCTGATGTTTTAATACTATTCAGAAACTCTGGAGAGAAGATGGAGTCATCTTTGGATTTAAAATCAGATGGGTCAATACTATCTGAGCTCAAATACACCCTTTCTTCACCTGCGATGCTTACATTTTATATAGTCAACATAAAGTTTAATATATTGCAATATAAACTAACACAATTCCTGCAAATGAAGATATTAAACATAGAAAAGTATAAATACCTGTCAAACGATCAAGCATGTAGTTGTTAATAACGTCAACGTCTTCGTTGGTAGGACACAAGATAGCTCTTTCCTGGAAAAACAATGGATCCTTTGAATCTTTGAAAGCAGTCCCATAAACTTCAGATACAATGGCCTCAATAGGGTCTTCGCACTTAGTAACCAGCAAATCCTTTGGAATATCAATCATAGTCTCTCCACTGTTCGGCTCGTTAATCTTTCCATCACCTAAAGCCAGAATCCACTCTGAAAATTCTTTAATCTCCTCAGATTCTCTACAATCAGGTTCAGAAAAGAGCCGCATATTCTTTGTTAGCTCCAACACTTTGCAATGCTTCCACAAATATGATGAGTTGATAGATGCCATAACAATATCAGCTCGGTTTCCCTTTGGAATAACTGTAGTATTTGTCGGAAATCGCCACCGAGAACGACGACCTTACCACCAAATGGTCTGTCATCAGTACTTTTCATTATGTCAGATAAAGTACGATCAAGGGCCTCAAAACAATGCTTGCTCATCATCGGTGCCTCGTCCCAAATAATCAGTGAAGCCCTTGCAACTAATTCGGCCTGATGACTGCCAGTTTCAATATTGCAAGTGGAGAACTCATCTGGATCTATAGGAATCCCAAACCTCGAATGAGCAGTCCTTCCACCTGGCAGCAATAATGAGGCAATACCGCTACATGCAACATTAAGAACAACATCACCCTTTGATCGGATTGCAGCTGAAAGAATATTCCATAAAAATGTTTTCCCTGTTCCTCCAAAACCGTATACAAAAAATAGTCCACCTTTACCACTCTGCACAGATCCTAGAATCTCATCATAAACAGACCTTTGCTCAGTTGTCAACTGTCCAATCCACATGTCATGATTGGATCAGAGTTCTTCTCTTGAATAGTTGATCTCCTCTTGTAAAAGCATGTTGTCATGAACAGACTCATCAATAAACATTGGTTTTGGCAGTGTCTCCCAGTTGGACAGTGAACTATTTTTTGAACGCAGTATATTTTCAATTAATATTAACGTTGCATTCAGTACTTCCTCCTCACTCAATATAAGACCTGACATTCCAACAAAAAAACATTGGTGTGTGACATGATAATAATGTGCATGTACAAAGTACAAAAACGTGGTTTAGAAAGCCTACCAGGATTTCGACGCTTCTTCCTCTCAATGATTAGGACGTCTTCAGATAATATATCCGTGGTAGATTCCCACACAAAAGACGGCCTAGATAGACAACCAGATAACAACATCTTTACAAATAAGTTGCGAACATACCCACTGGTAGCCCAAAAACTACATTCTCTTAGTCCTTCGATATACTCTTTATCATCATCCAATAAACCAAGGGCATAACATGCATCCTCATAACTTGGATGAACAACCCCATTCACTGTCTTTATATCATCGAAGCACCTGGGTCCCTTCACCTTGTTAATCAACACCCTCAGAAAATATCGTGGTCCAGCACTTGGAGAAACATGCTCCAATCTACCAATAGCAAAACCTCGCTTTCGAGGGTTCCAGGCCTTTAGCTTACCATCATATATAAATCTGGTTGGCAGTTCTGCGTATGTCATATCTCGAGCTTCAGGGTAGATTTCACAACAATCAAACCAAGCTAAGAACATAGTCTTTGAATGACGAACCCGACCCAATACACTTTCGACAGTATCACCCTCTTTGTAAACTACTGGTTGTTCTCCCTCAAGATGAAACGTAAGCTTCTCTACTGGTGTGGAACGGTACTGCGTCGGGAAGGCTAGAATCCTCCATGTCGATTCGCAAGCAGATAGGTACCTGTTTAAAAAATAAAAATATTTCACCAACAAAACGAATTACTCAGCAAAATTAAATAATCAGAAAGTTAACTAAATAGTATACCTTGCATCAAAATAGTTTTTTATTTCATCAATAGTAGGTTCCACTGCCTCACCAGCTGTCCTATCTTCTCCTCCAACAACTCCAAAACTATCTAAAGATGTTCGAGTAGATGATGTTCCTACTACAGTGGCCTCAATATTAGCTTTTTGAGTAATTGTTCCCGTAACACGGTCCTGGCCCTTGTTAATGTACTTAAATAAGTACTTAATAGACCGTGATTGATTACACCATTCCACGTTTATATGTGCATTATAGGCAAGCAGTAGCTCTTTGTTGTAGGGAACAACGAAACGATTATCACACTGAATTCCCTTCTTCTCAACATGTGCACCATTTTCTCGTCTCCTATAAACAGGATAACCTTGAGCATCCACAGTAGTCTTCTCAACATGTTTTCTAGGAAAGAATTTGCTACATTTCCCATCTACCATACATGGAGAATCTTTATTAACCAATCCACATGGACCATGAATCATCATGTCTTTCACAACTTCATATAACCTTGGTTCTTCGGCTTTATCAGGAATTTCAGCTGAAATGATCTGATCAATATCATCTGCGTTTGGAAGTTTGTATTTAGAGTCCATGAACAGTAAAATATGAGCATGTGGGAGTCCTCTTTTCTGAAACTCTATAGTATAAATAGCTGCAAGAAAAATAACAAAACGATTTAAGAGTTAGAAAACCCCAAACGTATAAATCAGTTAATAAACCCTATTAGCGACGTCATATTTAAGAGTTATACATCAACACTTTCTAAGAAACACCTATAAAACTTACTGGAGGTCAGAATAAAGAACACTATAAGGTGAATAACAAAGGCAATAATATAACGACATAAATATAAGTTGTTTCCACATACCAGAGACTGTCTTTCCAAGCAATTGTTTCTTTGTTAGATCTTCCATCAAGCTATCAAGCTTAATTTTGAAAAGTCTACAACACAAATCTGGCCGGTCCTCAGATTTAAGGTTGTACTTCTCAAAATACCTCGTCAGCTCCGGCCATTTAGGATTACATGTGAAAGTTATAAATAGATCTGGAAAGCCAAAGTACTTGCATATAGACATGGCATCCAAATACATCTGATGCATATACCGCGGACCACCAGTGAATGATGAAGGAATGATGATACGGTTACCTTCAATTGCTACAGTAGACTTGCCCTCATTCGCAGCAGACACAAACTTGCTATATTTCAACGTCCTTAGGTTTGACTGATTTTTCCGAATATACCTTAGACGATGGCTTTCAATCATGGTATAAGCATCCACCAGAAACTGTTGGAGTAAATGTCGTGAAAGTAGAAGGACCTGTGAACCAACTTCACGAACCATAATCCGATAAGCAAAAAACTCCCTCATACTTATATTCGGTTTTTTGTTTCTGCTTATACCAGTGAAACCATGTTTGATACCTAACCGGAAGCCATCTTCTCCATAAGGAAATATGAGTGGGTATTGCAGTGGAAGATAGCAAGGATGCAACTCATTGATCCTTTTCAGCTTTCCAGAATTTTTTTCCAGAATTATATCACGCTTGTCCATGTTTTCATGAAAATCACCAACAACTAATGCAGCAACTTCGGAAGAAGTAGGAAGATTGTAAACACGACCATCTTTAACTCGACTGTGGATTAAAACCAGAGACAACTCTTCTCGTTCTTCTTCATTATTAAATCTGTCCATAGCATTCCTGAAAGTCTTCACATGAACATTAGAGACCCTCAGCATGTTCATTATAGCCTCAACTAAATCTTCTCTTATCTTGCTCTTCTCAGAACTCCCACTGGTATGAACAACACACAAATATTAAGAATACGCATAATTAGTTTTTAAAAAAAAGAACAAATCCGTCAATAAATGATCACATATACGTCAGTTTGCGTACCTCAAAGCAGATATTCGATTTTTAACTTCATTCTCTGTATCATGAATATATAACTGCGAGAACTTAGCAGATTCACTGGCTTTAGGCTTCACACTACCAATTAGGTGGAAATTCTCTACATGTAGCTTAAAAACCTTAGGACCTTTACCCAAATTGACAGAGTTATCAATCTTACCTCCAAGAGATGTAAAAGAAAACATCATATTTAGAACTCTGGTATTGTTTTGGTAATGCCTGCTGATAGGATCGTCATTTGTTAGAAGACCCTGTAAAAATGCTGGTGGTTCTTGTAGAATAGGAAGCTTGATTTTACCGCGCATACAACACATGGTAAATACATGAGTGCTTTGGATTCCTGCTCTTGCTAACCCGTTCATTATACCAAAAAAGTGCTCCGCATTTTGGACATTTATAAGTCAAGTCACCATCATCTTTATAATCTACAGTAAAACAAATTTAACATTTTCATATTTATGAAATAGAAGAAATGATAACATGCTAAGAAATTTCATGAAAATACAAATACCTGTTTCTCTTGGTGGGAAGGTAGAAACCGTAGGTCTACACCTTAAATTTACTCGAATCTTCTTCTTTGAGCAACCTAACATATATATGACTTAATAGCGTTTAGGTAGACATATTACACGGTTCTCTTACTATAACAGGGTCGAAAACACGAGATTTTTAATAAATCAATATAGGTAGTGGTTAATTTTGATCAGTTAATTATATTTGCCTCAATATGACTTAATAAGACATCTTACAAAAGAAACATACCGTTATTAGTTTTGGCTTGATTGCAGACTATAGATGGAGTAGATTGTTTTGCAGGAATTTTCTCCTTTAAACGATCTAACATCTCTGCGAAAGCTTTTTCAGCTTTTGTGATCAACTCAAATTTCGACTTTGCATCACATTTAACAACTTCTGAGTTGGTGTAGTCACTTGTATCGGAATCAGATAGAAGTTCCCCACTGTCATTACTTGAACAGTCCCATAAATCATCACCGCTATCTGTAATAACATTCATAGTTAATTACACCTTGCATTATATCGAAAGTTAAACATCCATGCAAATGAATTAAAAGGACAGACTAAAAGGAACACATGAATCATTTATATTGGATTATTTAAAACATAAAAAGCAACCTGATGAATCAGAGTCTACACTGATGGCAGATTTAGTTGTAGAGCTACTTGCATATTGAATGGTTTCCCTTGAGGTTTCTGGTAAAGTATTTCTTTCTTTGACGGTAGGAAAAACATTATCTACATGAGTAGCATGACACCTCGTCTTAGCGTGGATCTCCGAAGCAATATTCTTCAAATGTGGCCCCTTATTTGTGGCAATGATAGAAGGTCCTATAGTAGTCGAATTATATATAAGACCAAAAAACAGAAATAATGACGAACAGAAAATTAGTTTTAGCCATTGCACCTGATTTATGGTTGCTTGGTAGACAACGTTGACTGGTACCACTTGCAAATGTCGATAAAGCTGTATATGTGGAGTTTTTTTTGTCAGTTTTGATAACCTTTTATATGTAGTTAGAAGACAACCTCTATAACATTTACAAACACTTGACTGAGTACGTTTAGGTACCTGCTGTTGGAGTGGTAAGATTTAAAACTTGACTGATCTCCCTATGTAATGTCTGCGCATATACACTTTTGTCATTCTCTATTCCTGTTACACCAACCTCTAAGAATCCTGAATCAAAAACATATCGTAATGCACCTAATGAAAGATAAAGAAAAAAATTTGAATTGAACTCCTATTATTTGTTAGTACCTGATTTCTGGTTGCTTGGTGTAAACCATTGACTGGTAGTACTTGGTAATGTCAATGGAGCTGCATTTGGATAAATTTTTATGTTATATCTAACACCATCTTTGAGGTGTTGTTTGAAGACAAAAACTTCAACAACATTAGTATTCTGCATTGATTCTAAATGTATAAACATCAGTTATCGTCTAACCTTCTGTTTGCATGCTAGGATGACATACTTGGCTGCTTCCACTTTGTACTGACTGTGCAGATACACCCTTGGCCTTCACTTTTCTTGTAAGACTAAACTCTGGGACTCCTTGATCCATACATTTACGCTTTTGTGCTAATTTATTACGCCTCGCTGCTCTTGCATCTTTTTTTATATTGATTGGATGATTAGTGATGTCACAGAAAGGAATAGAACTCTGGTCTTCATTTTCAGTTATATCTAATTATACGGAGATAACAAACTACATATTAGTATGGTTTGGAATCCTCCCATTAGCTTATAATCATAATATAATCGGTATTGCTAGGTTCTCATACCTTGCTTTCTTCTCTTCGCAAGAGAAGCTTTATTAGATTTCTCGATCCTTTTATTCTTGTTGCTATGGTTCATATCTCGAATTTCTCTTCCTGTAAATCAATGGATTTTTGCTAGGTTGGGCATGATAAGCAAGTCTTAACCGTATAATTAGATGTATACATTCAAGGTCATGATTAGCACTTAGAAGGAAAGCAGAATCAATTATATTAATTATTCTGACTCAAGAAGAATCAATTATACTAAGATATTTATGTCAAACTTACTATGCATATTTCTTCTCATTAAGCAACATATCATATTGTGGCTAATATAAATCTATTAATATGTAGTACCATATTATTATGTTCTCCGATTATTTATTTTTGACAAACTTATTGTTTACATGTCGGTTGTAAACATGTAGACAAAATTATGATTGATACTAATCCATTTCAAATATTAAATTGCTGAAACTAACCTTTTGTGACTATCTTTCAGATACTAAATATGTTCATGACTGGTTACATCTCCTGTAATTATTGAAGGATAGGATGGCAGCAACTTAAAGAGCATAACATCACCCCAGCAGTAACATGTAAATATTTCTACTCTCAGGTACAATATGCATTAAAAAAAAGTCAACTAAGACTGGTTTGGAATACGTTTTGGGTAGTTATAAATCGTGGCACAAAATACTAATCTGAAAATATGTAGTATGTTTCTGCTTTTGATGTTCAGTAATTCTTATTAGAAAATACCATCGGAGTATAGGATGTCAGCAACGGTCTGAACATAACAGCAATCCGGCAGTATACGGTAAACATTTCTACTATCAAGTACTACTTGCAATAAAAAAGTAATGAACAACTGTATAAGAATAGGTCTCGGGTATATATAAATCTCATGTTAGATAGCAAAGATAGGAAATCAAAATAAGTAGAGGCTTTTTCATTCATAAAGTAAAAACAAAACATGCTCAAATAGTATCTTAAGAAAACAAACTTGCAAGATGACTCCACTAATTCAAAACGAAAGCTTAAAACCAACAATAATTAAACTTAGAAAGCCTCTACTTTTATGATCACAAAAGACGTCTCAGCCACATTTTTCAATCTTCTCTTTCTTGACCTTTATAGTACACGACCCTCTGGTGACTGAACTCTGTTCGAAAGCCTCCTCCAAGTTAATGATTGGTGTTCTACTACGTTTGGCTGGAGTCAGGTCGCTTGACTCGGACTGCTGAGATGATCCACCATGTAACATTAGGGAACCCTACACGATGATAAGTCAATAAATAATAATCACAAACGTAACATTCATGAAATATCTCCAAGAAAATAAGCTGTAAAATATAACCTCAGGTGCCTCGGAAAAGGTTGAGAATGTTCCACCAAAAGTGTTATCACTCTCCTATCGAATAGAAAATCAAGGAAACATTAATAATAAGTCCTCCACACATATAGACTTGACAAAAATATAACTTATTTTTCAGTACTGACTAACCATTGGTGATCCTAAAGCATCGAACTCATTGATCATATCATTGTTTGTGATTATCTTGATCACTTTAAAAGTATCATGCTTATACACATAATTCTCCCTTTCAATTCCAATTTTGAAAAGGAAGGTTTTCCCTACCAAATCACTGATCCTAGATGGCAACACGTCAGGATCCTGGATCTGTCAACATGATAACCACATTTAACCAACCAGCACATTAAGCGATTTCAAAACACTTTAGCACACAAAAAAGGTTATATGGATCAAACCTCTTCAGTCACTGGACCAGTGAGTTCAATGCAAGGTGTGTGTAGCAATTGAAGTGCAAGATTATCAAATAACATAAACTTGGTGTTGTTTGTACTGTCCAGTACTACCAAATGCAATTTATACCTAAAATAATTTCAATGCAATTTAATGAATTTGACTATAGAGTTGATTATTTCAACATATAATTGAAATAGTTAATGTATACCTTGGCAACAGTTTAGGGCTGTTAGTTTTGCATTTGACACAGTAGTAATTGGTACCACTATCATTTTCCTCCTCTCCATCGTCATTGTCCGAAGGAACAGTCAAAACCTTCTTCCCACACACCTTACAGCTCAAATAGTACCAACCCATGTCAGTTTCAATGGCTGCTATTGAAGCCATGACAATACACTTCTCCACCTGCATTATAATTTCATAGATTTATAGATTTATGTGTCCAGACCTTCGTGTAATTAGCGTACAATAATCAAAGAGGAGAGTAGGAAAAAAAACCTGTTTGGAATCCAACACTTCAGCAATAGTTTTCCTTGGAGTGTGAATAAAAAAATCATCCTTCTCAGACACTTGGTTTTTCAGAATCACATTTGCTTTCGCATCAACAATAGCTAAGGCTAAATCATCCTTTGGCAACCTGAAAATGAGCAGTTTACACATACTAAGCAAATAAAGAAGTTTAACCAAAAAATATATACTGACAACACATTCCGCAACATAACATTAATACTCGATAACCTAAGGAAGGCAATAGGAAACTTACAAACTCATGAAGGTCTCGACCTCTTTCATGTGTGGATTGAGTGCCACTTCAGAAACATTGTATGCATTAGAGATGCTTCGATCCTCTGTTAAAATTACAACATCCCACAAAAGATTGACAAACACATAACCATAGTTAGCGATGTCAATATTTTAATAAGCTTTTCGCAATGGTCTATCATTACCTTTCCACACTTTTATCTTCCCAAACCTCAAAACACATACAATGGACTGCTCATTACGCAACTGAATTGCATTGCTAACATCTTCAGCAAACTTCCCCCATAATACCAAGGGGAGACGTTCATCTCTACAATTCAAAATGACACACACATATTTAATTTCTTACAACACGCATACATATAAATACTTCTTCTCAGCAAAAATAATCTTACTCGGGATTGCGTAGTTCCACTGAAATCTTGTGTGTGTCTTTGCCATTGACAGACACAACTTCCAAATGAGTAACCTCAACAATCTGTCCGATTACATCTAAGAGAAAGGCAAAATGGAACTGTCATTAATATAAGTTACAATAACTTCCTATTATTCAACAAAACACTTACCCACTAAAAAATCTTCATTAAGAGTACCATTGAGAACGTCACGGTAGTTAACTGGATTAAAACCAGTTAAGTTGCTTGGTAACTCTTCACAAACCCGGACTCGGGTTGTAGGTAGGAACACCATCTTGTATGAATGGCTGGTAGTTCGATATGAACCAGCTGAATGGGTTACAGAGAAATTAATCAGAATTTTGGTCTGGCCCTGCTCTAGCAAACTATCGAATTGACCAACCAAGTCTCTTTTGACAGAACCAGATATCTTGTCGCCCTACATCATATAACATAATACCGTTAATCATATGCCCAACATAACAAAATAGTTATTGATAATGAAGTAAGATAGACAACTTACTTTAGCATCCACACAAACCATCTCGATGGTCTCACCACCCTGGCATGAATACTGCTTCCATAGACGGATTATTTTCACCTTCACCTTCCACATGGATTTGTATGGTTTAAGCTCAGAGATAAGATCAATACCAGCCATTTCTTAGAGTTAGAGTAGTCTTGTTTTCGGAGTGACTAAATGATTGCTCACAGTTGTGCTTATATAGGCTGAGGACTCATTAGGGTTGTCATTTTGCGTGTTAAATGTCAATAACTACTGAATATTCTAACGTGTCAATGAAGGACTAAATAAAATTGTATATTTAGTATATCACGGTAATTTACCCTACATTAATGCGGGTCTCTGACTTATATGTCTTAACTTACCGCCCCAATTTCGAATCACATTTAACTATATTTATATGTTTACCAAATATAACAAAATTCTCTCACGTAGCAATATATATGTAGTTAATAGCAAATATGTGATTTCCTAAAACGCATTACGGCAAAGAGTATTGATTTAAATCCACTCACAATACGCAATTCCACTTAATATTAGATGTCAGTATTAATGTTTATGTATTGTTTCCGTTTTGTAATATGGACAAAGAAAACCATAATTGCGATATAAACCATTGAGTCTGGTTCGATTATCCCTGAAAATCAATTGTGATTTTTGTAGTGGTGAACCATAGAGTTTTGTGTGAACAAATGATATTATTGCCATAGGTTTGAGTATTTATGTGGAGCTTTGTGAAAATGCCAATTATATATGTTGAAAACTTTTAGATGATCACCACTGCAAATTCTAAATATTGTGGATTGTGTGAAACCTATGATAATTGCATATACTTAGGACTATAGTGAAACATAGCAATTTCAACTGTGTGATTGATCACCACTGCAAAATTCTGAAATGTATGTGTCTTGGATAATATGTATGCCAAGTATGAAAACGTATGGGCCATAGCAATAACAATTGCATATGTCTAACTCATAGGAAAAACTTTGAAATGTATGTGTCTTGCATAATATATAATAACAAATTGCTGTAACCGCATATATCTTTGATTCTTATTTGATTCTTATGTCCTATGTAGGTGCAACGACCAGAAATGTGGCATTTGTTTACTAATTACTGAAAAACTAGATTTTGACCCGCACATACGTGCGGGTAATTTTTATTTTATTAATTATTATTTTGAAAAATATATTAATATCAATTCAATAATTTTCATATTTCATTTATATACTACTTCCATTTTAATATAATATAGATTATACTTACAAATTTCTAAAAAGCATAAACTATGTTTATATGATAAATTTTTATTTAATTTTAATTTATAATAATATTATATAATTAATTACTAAATTAATTAATGCATTTATTTTTAAAATATTTAAAATCTTAGTAAGATCTTGTTAGATTTTTTTAATAGATTTTGTTATAACTGATTTATTATTCATATCTTCATAATTATTAAAAATATTAGAAATATTTTATATTTTATAGATTAATTTAAATAATCAAATATATGTAATTTCTTAAATGGACCTAGTATGACTTTTTTATGGTAGATAAAAATTGTACTAACCACAGAAAATTTGGTAATTGTTCAATAGGTTTTAGAAAATGTTTGAAAGTCTCTCAAACAATATACTATAAGTTACTAACCTATGGATGTTCTAAAGTATTTTGAAATTAATTTAATTTATTTTTAAAGAAATTTAATTATTTAGGTGTAAAATAATTAACTAAGACTTTAATTAATGTAAAAAGTTACTACAACTCGTGTAACACGTGGAAAACATAAAAAGGATAACGACAAGGTTAATAAATATTCTGTGTCTTAACTTCCGATGTCCGATTGCTTCCTCTCTCGTCTTCTCTCGCTTTCAAGACAAAGACTTTCGCATCGCTTCAGTATATATATAAACATCGTCACGAACTCAGAGGAAATCTAGGGTTTTGATTTAAGTCTCCATCGGCGATGGAGCGAACAAGCAACGGAGGAATGTTGTACCACGAGGTGCAGGAAGCTAATCTGTGCGCCGTACACTGCGTCAACACCGTCCTGCAGGGACCGTTCTTCTCCGAATTCGATTTGGCTGCTGTGGCGGCCGATCTCGACGGGAAGGAGCGTCAGGTCATGCTCGAAGGCGCCGCCACCGGAAACTCTGCCGCCGGCGATTTCTTCTCTGAGGAGTCTCATAATGTTTCCCTCGGAGGCGATTTCAGTATCCAGGTACAATTGCAGTTACTTGACTTTCGTCTCATGATTTGGTGATTGTGACTCCCATTTCTTATTAAGATTAGACGAAATTAGGGTTTCGATTTGGCGGTGGATTTGGTAGCTGAAATGAGAAACTGAAGTGGGAACCTTTTAATTGCATATGTGCGATCTTGAGTATCAATGCACCAATTAAAGGTTCGAACTTTGTTATAGCTAAGTGCTAAAGATCGAATCTTTAATTCTTGAATTGAGATTAGTAATGGTGAATACGATGCCCAGACATGCAGGAACTTTATTGGGATTCTCTTAATCCAGGGACTCATCATTTGAGATTTTAGTTGTTTGTGGGGTTTGATCTTGTACTCCATTCAGGTTTGATTCATGACTGTCTCGTGTAAGAAGTATCTTACAATCTGTAGTTCCTGGTTAGCTTGAAAACTTGTGGCTTGATAAGTCTGCTGCGAGACGAGTCAGTTTGTCTTGCAAGTTTTGTGTGTTAAGATTAGAAGAAACAAACCAACTATTACCCTGAATGGTGATTTACATACCATATTAAGCGTGTTTAACTAGAAGCAATGGTGTTTGTGTGCTTATGTGAGAGTGGGAAGTATATAGGAAGTCTTGCATAATCTTTTTCACTTAGTAAGCTTTTAATTACAGGTCTTGCAGAAGGCTTTGGAAGTGTGGGATTTACAAGTGATTCCACTCAATTGTCGCGATGCAGAGCCTGCACAGATAGACCCCGAGCTTGAAAACGCCTTCATCTGCCACTTGCATGACCATTGGTTTTGCATAAGGAAAGTGAGTGGCGAATGGTATAACTTCGACAGCCTCCTCGCTGCACCGCAACACCTATCGAAATTCTACCTTTCTGCGTTTCTCGACTCTCTAAAAGGCTCGGGATGGAGCATCTTCATAGTGAAAGGAAACTTCCCTCAGGAGTGTCCCATGTCATCTTCTTCTGAAGCTTCCAACGCTTTTGGACAGTGGCTTTCTCCTGAAGACGCAGAGAGAATACTAAAGGAGACAAGCTTGACACGGAGTTCTTCTTCTGCTGTTAACAACAGAAGTAGTGACAATGCTGATCAACAAAGACCGTATCAGGCGTTGTCACTTGAGGAAGTGCGGACTTTCTCAGAGATGGAAGATGATGATTTGAAGGCAGCTATTGCAGCGAGTTTGTTAGATGCTTCTGCGGCTGGAGCCAATCTTGGAGCTGTTGGGACTACTTCTCAAAGGGAGGAACCTGAGAAACATAAGTAGCAGAGGAAACAGAGAACAAGGGTTTTCTTGTTGATGTGGGTGAAGGAACATTCACTTGGCTTTTTTCGTTATCAAAAAGTTTACATACAGAACATAAAAGCTTACATGCACAGAAACCAGAGAATAAACGGTTTGTGAAATGTTGTTTTGTCTGAATTCTTTTTTAGTAAATGTTAAAATGAGACCCAAACACCTGATTATTGCTTCACTCTCTTTTCTCTGATTCTGATTATTTCAACTCTATGCATCACAGAGAGCGTGGGCCTTGATAAATGCGTTTGCAATCACCAATATACACGAACTGTGACTGAAGTGATTCAAGGGAGTGACCTGATCACTTAAGGTTAGTATGTTGTAGTCTGCACCTGATTTTTCTATTTTCACTCATTTTCTTGATGCTTCATTTGCAGGAGATGAAGCTGAGACTGCTGCAAAGTCATCTGCGTTTGCCTAACTATGGTGCTAATTTTTGAAATGATCAGCCGAATGTTAAAATGCTATCCCATGGTCGATCTTAATTAACTAGTACTACGGTTTGTATAAATTTGAACTTGTTTTTGGCTCTATAGTAAAAAAGCTGACTTCTCTATATTGATATCAACAACAAAATGGAACTTTCATCATAATTTATGGCTTACAATAGAAATTAAAAGGCTTATGTTTGGTACATGACTCAAGCCAAGTACTTCTCCAACTTCTCCACTTCTTCTTTGCTTCCAATGTAGAGTGGTACCCTCTGATGTATCTGGCAGTTATCATAAAAAACAAGTTTTTTTTTTTTGATGGAACATAAAAAACAAGTTTAGTCTGATGACAACCAAACTTTGGGTTGTTTTGGTTAAACTCTTGTAATAAACTAGACATGAATGTGTTACCTCAGTCGGTTGGATATCTAGGACTCTCTGGTGTCCATCTGATCCTTTTCCTCCGGCTTGTTCAACAATAAAACTCATCGGTGCACATTCATACAAAAGCCTAAGCTTCCCGTTTTTGCTCTTGGCGTCACGAGGGTACCCGTAAATCCCACCGTACAACAAAGTTCTGTGAAAATCTCCGACCAAACTACCAATGTACCTTGCCGAGTAAGGCTTCCCACTTGGACCAGGGTCCTTGAGATCATCAATGTACTTCTTCAGATTCTCGTCCCACATCTGGTAGTTCCCTTCGTTGAAAGAGTAGATTTTCCCGGCGTTGGGGATCTCAATGTTCTCTTGCGTGAGGACGAACTCACCATACATTGGATCGAGTGTGAAGGCGAAAACGCCTTTGCCTAGAGTAAGAACGAAGATGACTGAGCTCGAGTACATACAGTAGCCGGCTGCTAGCAAGTTGTTCCCTGGCTGGCACACGTTTACTATACACCTTTCTTCTTCTGACCCAAGCTGCAAACAACAACACACAACTAAAGGTCAGCCTTGTTTTTCTACATTGTGTACCATTTAGGAGTGGCCATATAAACCAAGCCAACCAGACCGTATCAGATTTTAACAAAAACCAAACCATACTAAACCAAAATGTGTCTAGAACCCGATTGTTTTTCTTATTTTAAACTAAAAACTAAAACCTTCAAAACTGATTTTAGTGTAACCAAATATTAATGAATAATCAAAAATTTAATAAAAATTGACATCTTGAATTGAAATATTCATTATCAATGTTTATGTAGTATGTTAGTTAGGTGAATTAATAGGGAACAATTTAATTTAAGATGTCAAATTAGGGTCCTAACTTGACATCATAAATTAAAATTATTCCATTATCAATTTAATAGGAGTAAAACTGAACGAGATTAGACCAAAAGCTAAACAAAAATGAATCAAACTAGACCAAATTACAAACTCGTTTTGATCGGTTTGAATTTTATTTCTGTAAAACAGAACCAAACCATTAACCAAATTGCCTTGGCTTTAGTATCCCATTATTAAGAAGAGTTGGTAAATAAAAATAAATCGTATAAGGTAAAGGAGAGAGTAATTAATTTACAGCGGAGGTGTCGTCGGAGTCGGGGAGACACTCGTCATTGGGGCTGTAGATACCGAAGATGGAACCGGTGGAGACTGCTGCGTCAATGTTGGAGGAACCGTCAAGAGGGTCGAACACGACTACGTAGTTGCCCGAGTAACTTTCCTCCACTGCCACTGGCACGTCCTCTTCCTCCGACGCTATGATTCCCGTTCTTCCACTTGATCTCAAACAGTTCGAAAACACCTGCATGCACCATCCTCGGTCTTATTATTATATATGTCATATATTTTAATTTTCTCAACCAACCACTTCCATCATGCATAAACTATGGTTCAGTACTTGTAGATTGAAACTATGTGTGTTTATATATATAGTTAAATAAATTTATTTATTCAACCAATAGAAAACATGTGAATTGTTTTTCTTTTTCATTGTTTTGGTCTAAAGCATTTTTTGCATGGTTGCAACTAAAACGTTATGATTCCAAAAGTCAATATTGCCCTAAAGACACTTGTAAGAATGAATCTATGACCTCATTGGAGACGACGTCAAGCTTCTTCTGATCCTCTCCCTGAATGTTAACAGCTCCTTGAACTCCGGTCAGATTAGAGATTCCGGCGCGCTGAACTAGAGAAGCGATCTGCTTACATGCCATAGCTATGCTCGACATAACTATCGTCAGCTCTGTATCTATCTCCCCTTTCATCTCCTGTCTCAGCAACCAGCTCGTCAGTGTCTGAAGCTCATACCCACTCTTCTTCCTCGCAGCCGGTTTAGTCTCCGCCGCAGCCTCAGCCGCAACCGCCATGCACTTCACTCCACCACCAGCATGGTGAATCCTCCCAGTCCCAGCTGGTGCTCGTTTCCCGCTCAGAGATGGGAAAAGGATTCGCGGCTGAGGTGAGGCCGACACGTGGCGTGAGCTTGAGAGAAGAACATGAGACGACGCGGTTGCTGCCATTTTTTTCGTGTTTGAAGAAAATAGGTTTGAAGCTATGGAGGTTTTGTTTTTGGAGGAAAAGAGGATCGGATTGTGAGGTGGACGAAGGATTCGATTCATGTGGATCCCACTTATCTTGTGAGGTGACACGTGGCGCTGCTCTTACGGACAGAACTGCATAAGCAGGCCACTTCGTTCGTTTAGGATTAGTAGTGTTGTTGTTATAAAGAGTTGGGCCTCATTAGCCAACACAGCCCAACACCACAACACAAAAATAATGTAATGTTCATTTGTTCTAGGCGTGGCCCTTAACAAGGCATGGACGTAAATGAATCAAAAATCCGTGTCAACTCCATACTAAATGAAAACGATTATGTATCCGATCTGATATGTAAGAAAACCTGAATATATCATGTAAGGCACTACTGAATTATAATCCGCGTTTTATATCATGTAAAACACTACTGATATATATGTAAGAAAACCTGAACATATCATGTAAAACACTACTGAATTATAATACACGGAAATATCTTTTTAACAAAACTTAGCAAATAAGAAAAATGTTTTAGTGTATATGATAATATTAGATTATTTTATTTTTTGTATTTATATTACATATGAATGTTTTATATAAGATACTATTTATTTTTTTTTCAACGTGGACTTCTTGTATGGATTATTATAGATCAATGTATTTAATTATTTCAAAAAAATCTGATACATAAATTTTTATTATGAAATTTATTTAATGTCAATTTATTGATTTTAACATCTAATTTAACTTTAAGTTTATGATTTTTTTAAATACATTGATCTCATATATATAAATATAAATAGAAAAATCTGTTAATTTAATTTATATTTGAATGAAAATATTTTTAATATTTAAACTTTTTATAAATTATGCTACAAATTTTATTTGAAGCAGAATTATTATTAACCAAATCTAATCCGAACATATATAAAATATGAATGAAGTTTAGGAAGTTGAATTTTAAAATTTAATACCCGAAAAAACTTGAAAATTTTAACTGATACCCACGCAAACCTAACTTTTAACAAACCGAAGGCAACTTAAAATCGATTTTCTTTATAACTGGAGCGGTTCAGATTGTTTTACACCAAACTAAACTCAAAATATTGAACAAGTGATTTGAGGACATGAATCAGCTCTTTATCACGCTACTATTTAATGAGTTTTCAATATGTAGAATTGACTAACTAGTTGTGAACACAAAAAAAAGAATTGACTAACCAGATGAAAGTTCACGTTGTATTACAAAGATGCGACGTGATGCTGCATTAGTATTTGTCTATGCGCTAGAAGTTTCCAATTTACTAGGTCAATGGAAGCAATACCAGAATATATCTTGAGAAGAAAGTTTGTACCCGTAGAGATTTAGCCATGGTATGTGACAAGATTTATTATAAAATAACTTTTCAAAACATTGCTTTACATAAGATAAATTTTATTTTTCAAGCATTTTTGGAAAGAAATGTGGTAACTTACATTTTGCGAATACACATTATAATACTTGATTTACAAGCTCTTCCTCAAAATTGCACCGATTTTACTTTGAACAAACTATAACGTGTTGTTTGTTCACGAAGGAAAACAATTTAACGCGTTGAGTCAAATACGTGAACACATGTATATATGCACGTCGCTTTGTTTCCAGGAAAGCCACTCACCCGAAAGTCTTGTAATGAAAAAGATTTTTTTTTTTTGGTCAGCATGAAAAAGATTATTCAACTAAAATCTCTTAGAATAGTTTACGTCTTTGATACGTTCGTTGAAATATTAAAAAATGCCAATTTACAAAAGTGAAAGTATTTTAAAATGTTGTAGTATATAGTTTCATGTAGCGAATTTGAAGAATCCGAGCAAAAGTCTAGATGACCAAAACGTAAAAAGTCGAAACAATTAATACAGAATTTTTTGGTACAAGAAAAAACACAAGTATATAACATAACTTTTAAGGAACGCATATTTGTTTCATATAAGCTAAATATCGACGGAAGCCTAGTTCACTCCGTAACACATATGAACTTCCAGCGCTCATTCTTTGAAGATTGAATTCAAAAAAGTAGTAACACATATAATTATAGCTAGAGACATCCATGAACTTGTAATGGATCAAATAATTCAAAGTTTAAAAAGAAAAGAAATTACCAGTTGATGAAAAAAAGAAACGTAATACAAATAAACTTGCAACTACTATGAAAAATATAATTTTACTGTTGACAAAAAAAAAACAGTGTGTACTGTATATTATAGTAAAACCATATATAGACGCTGCTATAATGAAAATAATAATTAAATAGTAAATACAAACCATTCGTTACAACATCTTGTATATATATATATACCACAAACCCACAACATCTTCTTCTAATCCCTTGACAACATCAAACTTTAAACCCCTAAAACCAAGAAAGGAGAAAGAGAAGAAGAGGCAACAAAACAAAACAGAAGCAATGTCTTATTCTTCCCTCAAATTCCCAATCTTTCTCATTCTCTCATCTCTTCTCCATGCTGCTTTAGGTACGTACACATATCTCTATTATATAGAAAGCTCCGGTAGTTAGAACCAATATCATGATCAAGACCAATATGATCATCTCCATTTTTAAGTCATGATCATTTTCAAGATTGTTCTTCACAAAAAATATTCTTAATTAGGTAAGGGCATCATTAACCCAAGAAACCCTCTTGGGTTTCTTGTTTTTTTTTTTTTTTTTTTTTACTTTTTTTAAATTGAACCAATCGCGAGCTGCCACGTGTCAGTGGGACCCGTGAACAGTGTAAGAAACTCATAAGAACCGGTTCTTAATCTATAGTTTTTGTAACTGATCCTTAAACTGTTCATGGGTCCCACGGCTTAAGAAACCCACCCGAGGACCCCCAATAATCATGCTCTAAGTTTTTAGTTTTTTACATCATATGAAGACGAAGTACCATAGATTTCACATTTCCTAGCATAACCATGTGGAATATTGGTCTTGCATCCTCAAATTTTAAAATTAATATATATATATATATATAGACCTTCAATTTGTTCAAACAATCATTTTTATTAAAGTTCTTAACAAATTGTCTATGCCCCAAAATTTCATAACCGGCCTTGAGACCGATATAAGATAAAACTATAGGAAAATAAAAACCTTATGTGAACATTTGATATTTTTTCTTAATCAATTTAAGTTTTTTTTTGTAACTGAAAAGATATTAATCAATTTATGTTTTGTCGTTTCTATAATTGTAGGAGGAGACATCATATGTGAGAACCTGCCCACAAATATGTGCGCGTTCTCCATATCGGCTTCCGGTAAAAGATGTTTATTAGAGACAGCTAACGTCGCCGGAGAATACACTTGCCGTACTTCAGCGGTGGAGGTTGAAGGAATGGTGAACCACGTGGAGAGCGATGAGTGTGTAGCCGCTTGTGGGGTTGATCGGAAAACCGTAGGGATCTCGTCGGACGCAATGATGGAGGCAGGCTTCGCCGCAAAGCTTTGCTCTCCGGCTTGCTTGAATTATTGCCCTAACATTCTTGATCTTTATTTCAATCTCGCCGCCGGTGAAGGTACGATCTTGAGCTTCTTATTTTTTTTGGTCTTTCATGCATACGTTGACATTTTCTTTAGATAATCTGATGAAAAATTTGAATGTTTTCACCAAACAAAAAAAGATTTGAATGTTTTGACCAAACAAAAAAAGATTTGAATGTTTTTTAAGAATACGGGTCATGCTTTTATACAGCTTAATTAATGTATGTCCACATAAATAAGTAGGTAGAAATTATTACAGGTATACATTTCCTAACTAAAAAGCATACATATATACCATTAGATCCATTACCTTTACGTAGCTGAGGTTTCTTTGCTAAAACATTTGTTGAGAAATTCATATTATATACCAAAATGTGAAAACAACATTATATACATATGTGTGTGTGTGTGTTTTATCTTGACATTATATTTACCAAAATAGAAAAAAAAACAAAGTTATTGCCGTAAAAAAGTTGAAAATGTGTATTGTTTATGATGTTTATTGTGGCTGATTATGATTAATGAATGAAGTAAAGTAACTAGTAAGAAACCATATACTTGTGTGTGTTTTAGTAGATTCCTTTTTTATAACACGTCCATGCATGAAACTCACATTTATATTTTGTGCTTCTTGTCGTCAAACTCAAAGCAAGGAATTATTGTAGGAGCTTGATTGTTATATTATTTGAATATTATATAATGATTTATCTACTGGTTACGTACTTACTAGTACTATATAAATCAATATGTAAAGATTACACTTGACATAACGTACCGATTGACGACATGCAGGTGCATTTTTACCTGATCTGTGTGATGCTCAACGGACAAATCCTCACCGTTCGATGTTGGAAATGCTCAGTTCCAGCGGGGCTCCTGGGCCTGCTTCCGAGACTGCTCTAGGCCCTGCTCTAGCTCCGGCTGCTATGTAAAATTAATGCTATTTATTTCACGTGTGTCATGATTTATCTTTAATATTTATGATCATATCTCTTTATATGATTTGATGCTAGCTCATCAATTGATTCATACGAGAGAGACGATACAGAGTGAGTTTGATTTTTGGTTCTGTTCCCCATATAATAATACTTTTTGTAACACATTATTTTGTTTCCTTGTTCGATATATATATGCCATATGTGTGCAATCATAACTTATAAGCAATGCTTAAAATTTCGACTGCAATATCTATTTCTAATAAATACGATAGTCCTGTACATCTTGAGCATGACCATATGTTTTTGCCTTTTGGTTCATTTGCTCTTGATTTTTTTTTTTTACTTTGAAACTTCATTGAACTTAATTAAGTTCCAGGAAAATTTAAATCTGCATAATGAGTTTTTTTTTTGTAGAATGAATTTATATTCTTTTCACAAATCATTTTTATTGTATTTACTAAATGAATACTTTCACTTTTTCATCAAAACGTTAAATGACTGTAAGCTTTAGGAAATGTTTTTTCTTCAGAAATAAAAGCTCAAAAGCTATTAACTGATCATTGAATATGAGCCGTTGGATCTAATCTTATCATTCTCATAATTCGCATGAAAAGAAGAAGTACAAATCAAATGTACAGAATCTGCTTAAGAGGAAAGATCCTTCAATTTGACGGACACATAGAAAACTTATTTCCTTTTATTTAACTTATTTTATGGGACAAATATCTTCATTCATTCTTGGACACTATCGCTTCTTCCTAATCCTAGTATAGTTTAGTCGTCCAATATAATGTCACACATCGACTTAGAACAAGGAAGAATTGGAGGTCGACGGATGTCGTTCACAGACGGTGAAGATGTCGTTTCATGCTTCCACTCGAATACGTACGCATATTATGACTACGACACCAACGAGCATTCGAGGAGTGTCTCTTCGTTGAGTGATGACTCAGAGAAGAGTGTGTGTAGGATTTGCAAATTGGAGGTTGGATCGCACGGTCAGGGTTTGATTGAGTTGGGATGTTCATGTAAGGATGACTTGGCGTTTGCTCATCGACAATGTGCTGAGACTTGGTTTAAACTCAAAGGAAATGAGTACGTTCTTTATTGTTTATATAGCATCTCTTTGATTCATGTTTTCGTTTTTCGTTTTTTTATATCTTTTATCGGATGATCTGTTCGGTTTCGGAAGAAACATCAGAGAGTGGACCGATCGTTTGTTACGCTCCTCCATGTTAACCACCTAGGCCAAAGCTCAAATTCATAATCGTCAAATAGTAATAATTTAGTTCTCAATGAGAATCGAGAATTTATAATCAATGTGTATACACAACGAATTCTAAAAGATTATCACTAAATTATCACCACTTGGTTATTTTCCTCTTTCATTACTGCTATATTGAATTAACAAATCTCGTTAATTAACTTTGTTTTCGTGCAATTATTTTTTGATGTATTGATTTTTTTGGTTATGGTGCCTAGTACTAAACTGATATATCAATAAAGGATAAACGTAGAACTTATACATAAAGTAATTTTGCTTGTAGAGTATGTGAGATTTGTCACTCGGAGGCGAGGAACGTGGCCAGCGCGAATGAGATGGTAGAGGAGGAGGAGGTGGTAGTGGTTGAGGTTGAGGAAGAAGGAGAAGGAGACGCTGCAGTGGGTGAAGACGAAGAGAGCTGGTAGCAGCGGCGGATGGTGTTGATATTTGTGATAACTTGTTGGGTATCACCATTTTCCATCTACTTTCTTGTAATCCAAAATTAAGTTTTTTACTTAGTGACCAAAACTAATTTGTTAATTGTATATTCCTTTGTGTTTGAAGTTTAAGTTTGCAAGTTGTAAAGATATTTTACTGAATGGTTCAAACCTATGAACTGAACCTTAGATTAACTCTCCCCTTAAATGCATGCATCTACACCCAGTAGCACAAAAGCTTCATCAGATATCCGTTTTCCACTTCTGAACCGAAACCGAAATCATAAGCTTGTGGAAGTCTTTAGAATCTCGCTTCTAAAACACTTCCAAAATAACGTATTCAAAATGTTGAAATCTTACATTTCGATTTTAGAATTATGTTTCTATTTCAAAACATAATTTCATAAATAAGAAAAAAATATAAAATTATGTAATTATGTTTTTATTTTATATTAAATCTAAAACTTAATAGTATTAAAATAGAAAAAACAAAAATATAATACTATAAATTATCTTTGTGCACAATAGTTTTTTTAAACTCTTATATACTATATAATTATATATATATATATATTCAAATATAGTGTGTCAATTATTTGTGAGATATTGCATAACTGCATAATTTGTTATCACAAACTTAATAGTTAGTATTTTGACAGTTACAATATGAATTAGTTGAATGATATAAAGTTACTATAGATAAATAAGTTATTTTTTCGTTTTTATTTGAATTATACAATTTTAGTCATATGTTTTATAAAACTATTCTATATTATTGTACATATACATATATATATGGATATATGATTCGAACACATATTCGTTTTCTAATTTTTTTTTAAAAATCTAGCTTTTACGTTTCTATACAATTCCGTTACCGCGTACCCACTCCTGATTCCATATAACATATATCTACACACTAAAAATCACGATCATCATAATTCATGATAAATATGCATATCTTACACCCGCATGATGCGTATATAGAATGAGAGAGGGAACATGAAAATAAAAACTATCATTAATGGTGGTTTGCTTGAAATGGATATCTCAATACAAATATATTAATATTTTAAGCTACTTCATTTATGTAATTAAAATGTAATATACAAAAAGTAATTACACTAGTTAATAATGATAAATGGTACATGAGTTTTTTTTTCTTTTTTGATAAATGGTACATGAGTTTTGATAGTTTATTCTCCAAAAATCGGGTATCATCTTTCTCCTACTCAATTTCATTTTTTATTTATTTTAAATACCAACTTTGATGAGAAACTATCGTAAGTAACTATTAATAAATACTTTGATTTATTGGAGCAAAATTGGTAAATGTATTTTCAGCCCAATATAAGCCCATCATAAAGGATCGATATAAAATATAGTTCAAAACTTGCAAACTAAAGAAGAGCATTGCCAAAAATCACTTTTGCTCTTCCATACCCTAAAAGAGATTCTATCTAGGGTTTAACGCTCTATAGTCCCCCCCCCCCACCATGAAGAACCCGACGCAGATTATACGAGGCAGTATACAATCTTCAACTGTAGAAGGACAATACACAAAACCAATCCCAGTTGATCTCCTTATCGACATATTCTTGAGAGTCCACAGCTAGGTTTCGCTGCGTATCTAAATCATGGGCTAACATACTTAGCCGTCCATATTTCACTGAGTTGTTTCTAAGGAAGTCTTTGGATCATCCACGGCTCTTGATCTACTTTGAAGGTGACTGAAAGTTATATCTCTTCTCTGCCCCTCAGACTCAAAACCTAGACGCCCACTCTTCTCTTGTAGCCATCCGTTATCATACGCATTCCTTTAAGCATTTATATGAAAACAGCTCCTCGCTCCACGGGATGTTATGTCTTCAATACTGGAGAGAAGGCTATACAGTGATGCCGACAATTTGTAATCCCGTCACTGGAGAGTTTCTTACATTACCTGAAGTGAAAACAAACTCATGTTGTCCAAGACTTTACTGCGGGTATGATCCTACCGACAAACAAGTCAAAGTGTTGTGTGTATGCTCTGACTCTAACTCCAACCCGGCTCAAGTTTTGACACTGAATACTGGAAAACATGTATGGAGAATGACAGAATGCAAACCACATGCTCCTATGTTACTCTCTCGTGGGATTTGTATAGATGGGGTTTTGTATTACCTTGCTGATAGAGACACCGAGTCTATGATAGTTTGCTTTGATGTTAGGTCTGAGAAGTTTAGCTATATCATTATAGATGATAAAAGCATCTATAATGTTAGGATTGATGTTAGGATGTGCATTCAAATATCCGTTCGGATTTGGCTCAAATCTATTTGGGTATTAAATGTCCGGAGCTAGAAATTAAATATCTATTTATATATTTCAGTTCATGTTCGATTAAGATCTTTGTTTGTTAGGTTTGGGTTGAGGTGTCAATTATGGAAGATAAAAACTCCAAATTTTACTTTAGAATCTAAAAAACAAAAAATATATAATATCTAAATTTGAATAATGTATAACCAAATATATATAAAATTAACATGAAAAATTGTTTCGGTTTGGATATGTGGATCGAGAACCAGTAAGTATTTGTAATATTTCTGATGTTTTAAGTATTTTTGCTTATTTTCAATATTTATTTTTGGATATTTAAATATCTTTTGAATATTTATGTATTTTGGATAATTCTGAATTTCAGATATTTTAAATATTTCTAGATATTACGTCTAGAATAATTGATATATTTAAGCATAGAAATTTTTTGGTTTTTATATTTTCTTTTCGAATGAACCACAATATTAAATATCCTAACCGAATATTCTGTTACTTTTAAATTTGTTTATGATTGAAGTTTAAATTTGTCTTTTTTAGAAATATTTTGTTAAATGTTTCAAATTATGTACATTTATCCGAAACTGAAAAACTGAACCAAATCAAGAAATGAGGTTCAGTTCAGTTCAGGTTTGGATCTTATCAATTACCCAAACGGATCTTATATTTCTGGAACCAAAAAACTGAAACCGAACCAGAACTGATCGAGAATTGAATGGGTAATGTGAATTTCTATAATATAGATGCTTATAAATATTAGCTATATTTTGTCTTACAATAATCAAATAATTTAAAAATATTATTTATAAATCAAAATACCTAAAATGGTATTACTAGGATACTTTCAGGACAAATTTTTCCAATAGATATTTTTGAAGTTTTTGTCATAAAAATAGACTCTAAGAAAAAAATGACCAAAATATACCTTTTTATTTTGAAAATTTTGATATTTAAAAAAAAAAATTAAATTTTAAATCTCACCTCCAAAACTCCACCCTATAACTCTAAACCCTAAGTTTATATTAGTTAATCCAAGGAGTATAAATGTATATTTACACCCGTTAATAAAGTTTATTTTTATCTTTTTTCTTTTTGAAATGCTATTTTAGAGACAAAAAATAATTTAGATCCATTTTTGGTCATAATCTCTACTTTTTATCTGAAATATTTAAAATGTTCAAAATTTTATCTGAAAATCCCGAATTTCTGACTTTTTAACATGAACTATTAAAAATATTGGAACCTTCGAAACCAAATGAAATCTGAAATTACTTTAGATTTTACATGGTTCCAAACTTTGCTACTTGAACCTAACCGAAAACCAAAATAACCGAACCGGAAACCGAATAAAATTTTCTAAATTCTCTAATCGTTCCTAAACCTCGAGAACCAAAGAACCAAAAGAATGGAATTGAACCAAATCGAAAACCAGATGTTCATGGCTAGTTTCAAAAGTATGAACGGAAACTTAGCTTGAACTTCTCTTATATACATGCATCTACCCATGAGACACACTACATATCACAATCATTATCATCATAATTCATGATAAGTAACAAAGAGGATATAGAAAATAACTCGCATTTCTTACTGTTACAATTGTCCCACATCGGTGGTAACACCAAATAATTGGTGCCGTATGTTGTCTCAGTGGTCCTTTCACTTGTAAGATAGCTTTGGGGTGGTTCAATCTTTGAACATATGAACATATTATGGGCTGACTATAAGAACTGTATGTTCCTTGGACATGTAACGTTGTCTGTCAGTGTGCATTAGAAAGACGTCGTTTTTAAAGACAATGGTATTGTTACAAGTTGGTAACACCAAATAATTAAATACTATATATTATCATTGGTTCCCCCTACACAAATATCACACGCCCACGCGAGTGTGCATTAGAAGGAGAGATGCAGAGAGAGAGAGAGAACGAAAAAATAAAATAAGTGCCTATCAAATTAGGCTTTTTGTAAACATTTTGAGTTACCGGGCCGAAATTAGTAAGTTGATGGAAGGCCCATTAGAAGCCCATCTTCTAGATCCTTGCATATAAAATTTAGTTTAAAACGTGCATATTAAGGTAGAGTACAGCCAGAAACACTTTTACTCGTCCATAACCTAAAATTAAAAGGGACTCTATCTAGGGTTTAACGCTCTGTAGTTTCCCACCATGAAAAAACTGAAGAAGCTCATATCAGAAGATAACCTAACCATCTCCAGATCCACTACACAATCTTCAACCGTAGAAGGACAATACACAGACCCAATCACAGTTGATCTCCTTATCGATATATTCTTGAGAGTTCCTTCAAATTCTATAGCTAGGTTTCGCTGTGTTTCGAAGTTATGGGCTAATATACTCCGCAGTTCATATTTTACTGATATGTTTCTAAAGAAGTCTTTGAATCATCCACGGCTCTTGTTCAACTTTGAAATTGATGGTAAGTTATATTTCTTCTCTGCCCCTCAGACTCAAAACACAGATGCCAACTCCTCTCTTGTAGCCACTCGTTATCCTACGCATTCATTGAAAGGTTTCAGTGGAATCAGCTCCTTGCTCCAAGGACTAGTATGTCGCCAATACTGGATAGAAGACTATATGGTGACGCCTATGATTTGTAATCCCGTCACTGGAGAGTTTCTTACATTACCTGAAGTGAAAACAAACTCATGTTGTCCAAGACTTTACTGCGGGTATGATCCTACCGACAAACAAGTCAAAGTGTTGTGTGTATGCTCTGACTCTAACTCCAACCCGGCTCAAGTTTTGACACTGAATACTGGAAAACATTTATGGAGAATGACAGAATGCAAACCACATGCTCCTATGTTATACTCTCGTGGGATTTGTATAGATGGGGTTTTGTATTACCTTGCTTATTCAGCCACCGAGTCTATGATAGTTTGCTTTGATGTTAGGTCTGAGAAGTTTAGCTATATCATTATAGATGATAAAAGCATGGCAATAGATTGTACTTTGGTCAACTACAAGGGTAAATTGGGTGGGGTTCAGGTGACAAATATGCGTAAAAATCTCCGGTTGTGGTTCGTAGAACAAGATCATGCTGGTAAGTATGAATGGTCATCGAGTATCTATCAACTGCCTCTCTTGCTATATTATTACATTGCTGGAATGACTGGTACCAGTGATATTGTGTTGTCGCCATACTGTTTGTTGGACCCTTTTTTTGTTCTTTACTACAATCTGGAGAGGAAGACCTTGTCAAGAGTTGAAATACAAGGGTTTCAAGAGTTTAGATGTCTGAGGATGCCTAGAGTGTACACCTTTCAAGGTTATGTAGAAGATGTGAAGCTTATGGAATGTCTTTAATTAGGTCTTCGTGAGACTATGTTCTTGTGTTTTCTTTTTTGATTGGTTTTGTTGTGTGTTGAACTCTTAGGTTTTAGTACATCTCTTTTTAATGACATATAAAGATATTTCATGAAACAAACCAGAAATCACAATCATCATCATAATAATTCATACTAAATACAAAGAAGAAGAAGAAGAATATGCATATAGATGGAGAGAGATGAAACAAAGTAGTAAGCCTATACAAAGCTCTTTTTGAAAACATTTTTATCAGCGCCTATTGGTCTTCTTAGCTTCCAGTTTAGTACCGTCTTTAAGAGCTTGTTGGGCATCGGTTTCCATGCCGAGTTTGAACAAGCAAGCCGCTTGTAGATACAATGCGGTTGGCCAGTCTGGAGACGCAACCTGTGCTTGCAATGCATCAGTCAGAGCCTCTTGTGCGTTCTCGTTCATCAGATATGATAAGCAACGCCGTGCGTAAACAGTTGGTGACACCATTGTTCCTCCATCTATGAACTATACCACAAACACAACACCCAACCTTTCAGTGATTGAAAGAACAGAATTATAAAAAGAAAAAGAAACTCTTCGGTATTTGTAGATATTGCACAGTGTTTTCAAACCTGGACCGGACCAGGTTAAACCTTGAACCGAGAATATATATGGATTAGATGGATAAAAACAAGATTTTTTTGGTTAAAGTTTACCAATAATCAATTCTTTATTTTAAAAAAACATAATAGAATTTCTGAAAAGTAGCACTATTACAAATGAATCTTAATACTTTTTATTATGCTAATTTTAAAAGTCAACTTAAGGATTTTATATTTGTTTTTCTGTTGATTTGTATATAAATTTTATTTCATAATAATTTTTACTGAAAAAAAAATTATTTAAGTAATAAATAATCTCGTAAATTTTACATAGGATAATTAATAATGCACGAAGATATATTTTTACTATTTATTGTATGACTAAATTTAATCAAATCCGGTCGAACCATATTGATTCATGACCCAAAAGCTTTTACGGTTAACCGGTCTGGTTTTAAAGACATTGATATTACCTGAGTGTAGCAATGGACTGCGGTTGTATAATCTTTGGAACGGAAAGCTACGTCGCCTTGCTTCTTGGAATTGAGAGATTCCTGCATCTGGTTGGTCCACATTTGAAACGAGAGCTGCAGAAGAAGACACACATGAAAAAAAATCATTAAAATCATATACATTAATAATTCAATTATTCATAGCATATAAAAGACTAAGCAGTGAGCAAAAAGGTATGAATAAATTTCAGACCTCGTTAGCGATTCCTTCATCATCTTTGTATCCCATCTTGCTAAGTATTTCGTGTATGGCCGTAAGATCCACTCTCAAGCACGCGTCACCAAAGGGAGTCAATGACAGCTGCTGCTCTTCCTCGTCCTCGGTTTCATGTGGTATACCCATAAGATCATATGAAGGTACATCAGTTTCCTTCTGGAGAGGTGTGAGTGAAGTGAGGAGAGACTTCACGTTTGGTCTTTCTCGAGCTTCGTACTGCAGACAACGTGTGGCTAACCGTACTAGCTCAGTTCCATCTTCGTTTGAGAAATGACCCTCGAGAGCAGAATCCATTAACATTCCACAGTTCTTTCCCTTGATCAGGTCAAGCGCCTGCACAACAAGCAAGGTTAAAAAACATGATGAAGTATCAAAACCAGCAACGTCGTTGCCATCTTTGTAAGAACTATCTAGGAGGAGACAATGAGACAGGTCCCAACATTACATCTAACCTTGTACATGTTATGTCAAGAGAGGACTTACATGGCTTGGTGGGATATGTTTGCCGCTCATGAGATCAAGCAAAACAGTTCCAAAACTGAACACTACACTCTCTGGTGTCACTCTACCTACAAAACATATATTCATGAGTGTATTTAGCTTTGGACTTGAAACATATATAAAGATGAAGAAGACAAGACAGGGTCTTACCGGTTCGTAGATACTCTGGAGGAGTAAATGCCAAGTTTGTACTATAACTCTTGCCATCTCTGCTATTCTTCATGAGTCCAAAGCAAGACAACCTAGGATTCCCATCCTGTAAACCACAAATGATAAAATAACACTTAAAAAAAAAGTAGATAGAATACAAATGACTCAGAAGGATAAGCAAAGAAAAGCATCAATCAAAATATTCACCTTGTCAAACAAAACTCTGTAAGCATTGAGATCATGATACAAAGCTCTCCCTTTATCACAACAGTACTCCAATGCTTGAGCTAAACACAAAGCAACTCTTAGTCGCATCGCCCATTTCATTGGATGATTCTCCCCTGAAACAACAAAACCGAATAATCATCATTTAATCAATTTGCAGCAGCATGATACACAAAAACTATAGAACAAAACACTACATTATCACTGTTTTGTCTCACGCTATCCACTTAGAGCATTTCCAACTCCACTCAACAATTCATTCTAAAACAGAGTTTAAAGTAAAATCTTCGCGAACCCGATTACTCGAAAATTAAAGTAATAAATTTATTTTCACTCATTACCCTATTATTTTCACTCCAAAATAAAGTAACTCAACTCCGTTATAAAACTAAACGGAGTAATACATTGGAGATGGTCTTTGATTATTCCGATCACATACTAAATAGCTATTAACAGGAGGAAGAAGTAAATAAGTACAGTGGAACAGATGCTTTGCAAGAGTTTCATGAGGCATAAACTCAGCAACGAGTAACCTCTCCTCTCCTTCATAGCAACACCCTATCAGATTCGCCAATCGATCACTCCTCAAGCTCCCAACAGCTTTCGCTTCATCCTAACAATGAACAATAAACATTATCAGATTCAGACTCCAAAAACCAAATCATAAAAAGATTCGAATACAAAAGAAGATTATTACCAGAAACTGTCGGTGATCAGCCCAGGCGAGACGGTTAAACCGTTTGACTGCGATCAAACGACCATCGTCAAGCTTCCCTCTGTAAACAATGTTGGGAGCTTTCTCGCCGTGTTCCGACACAATGTTGTCGGAGGAGAAACCGCGGGTCGCAGATTTAAGCTGGTCTAATCTGAATTCCTTGAAACTCGGCCACACTTGTTTCCCTCCATTTTCTTTCCATACGACAAAACAAACAAACAAAAAAATCAGAAGGAAAAAAAAACATGAAAGATGGGAAGTGAAACAGAGATGAGGAACAGACCGAGATCGGGAGATTCGAGGATTGAAGAGGATTTGAAGTTAGAATGGAATAAACAAGAAGATAACTTAGAGCAATGAGCTCCCATTTGATGAGGCGATGGAATCACGTGATTGGAGGATGAATCAAACTATCACAGCACTTGTCTTTCTTCTTCTTCTTCTTCTTCTCCTTTCAGACTGACTTCAAGAAGGAGATAGTTTTCGTTTTTTTTTTTTAATAATTAAATTTGTTTTATCCAAAGTTGTTTTTGTTACAAACCTTTCCGCCTCTCCCTTTTTAAAAACTTTTTGAAATTCTCTTTTAGAAAAGATTTTTTTTAATATAATTGTCAGGTATTTAGTTTTATTTTATCAAAAATGGAGGAATTTTTGAGTCGTGATATATTGTGGTTCACACGATATGTGTAAATAGTTTTGTGAAAGTGTGTATATACCGACATGAAAATGAAAATTTATGAAAGTATTAAAGAGGTTATTAAATCATAGGGTGAAAATTATTTCTTATAGTGAATTATCTTTTTGAACAAGTAAAAGTAAAAGGTGCAAAAAAGCAGAAACACTTTTTACATGTTGAAAGTTGAAACCGCGTGAGCTCCATCACTACTATTACACCATTTGTGCCGATTGACTTTTATATGTATTTTTTTCTTTTATATGTATTTTTTCGTTGACTTATAAGCATTATGCTTTTTTTTATATTCACACTTGTGATAGTATTATAAATCTTAAATTTCAAATTTCAAATATAGAAAAACCGCAACTTTCACTAAACTAAGATTAATTTCTTATTTCTAAAATTTAGAAACAATTATTTTGACAGTAATTTTTTTGAAATAGAACTAGAGGAAGCATCATATATCATAGGTGGGCAGTTTCCATTGATATTATATTGAAGAAGTCCTAGTAATGAAGTACGTAAGATGTAAATCATAAAATCACTATGAAAATGCACTGTTCTGGCGAAATCTGCATGTATCGACTGGTGATTACGTTCGGTACTTACATATTTTTTGTAGTTCATCACGATACAAAATCTCATTAGCATTTACTTTATGAACACATATGAAACTTTGGAGGGGTTCTTAAGTTTTTTAAAAAAAAATTAATAAATAATGTTATCACATCGATGAATAGTTAAGAGTTTGGTTACAAAACTACCTATTTAAAAGGCGACTCTTGCACTGTTCACGGGCTCAACTGCCAAGTGTCGGTCCGCGAGTGATTCTTTTTTTTCTTTTTTAGTTTTGAAAAAAAAAATTGGAAAAAAAAAACCTAATAACTTTTGCTAAAATTTAGATATGGAGATGCTCTGAGTTTTCATCTACATGGTGATATATAGTCAATATGTTAGGGCTCCCTATTGAATGGTTGTCTTAGAAAAGTATATAGTCAATATGTTGTCTTGCGTTATCTTCGTTTTTGCTACCGAACGAATCATTTTCCTATCTGCTTGTAATCGGTTTGCACCTCTTTCTCTGGATGCTAGTTCGTATTTTTATTTGTTATGGTTATGTCTCGAAAGTAGATGTTTACAAACTAAAATTGATTTTTGGATTTACCGATTGTTGTTTGCTTTCATTTTTTACCGTTATCAGCAACAAATTGTAAAAATTTGGGGAGTTCTCAAAAAAACTTACTGTAAAATTTCTTTATTTTTCCAAATGGTACTTACGTATCTAGAACAAAAAAGGGTTAAGAGTCACCCTCAAATCACTTGTGCGTTATTCACGCTTCTCATTGTTCGAGATTAGTCTTTACTCTTTTGGGTCAGAATGATAATTGTGGATTTGGTAATATAAACGGTGCAAAATTAAAATGTGATACGGTTCAACTGCAATTCGTGTGGTTTGTGGATAAATGCAGTTTAAGAAAAATGTATGTTTTTTTAGTTTCTGTAATGTTTTATCATGTTTCATTTGAATTTAAGGATATAAAGAATTAGCTAGAGGCCCATTTTTCTGATATGTAGCCATCCTTGTCCAGATATAAACGTATAGAATGTTTTCCCCAGATCACAACTGATAATATCACTCACAAAAAGTGACTTTTTCTCTGTAAATAAATATAATGACCTCCAAAGTATGATAGATACTGCAAAAGAAAAGAAAAAACATAAAAACAAATAAAAACAAAGTTGAAATCAAGAACTTCATAAAACACACCATATCCAGACAGATGGTATAATGATAATGTTTTCTTTCTTTCTGCATTTAAAATAATGATTTTACTACCCATTTATGGTACCACATAGGACCCTCTTTCTCATGATCACTTAAACATTACAACAATAATAATAATAATAAATCGACAAAACAAAATATATAGTAACATAGAAAAAATAGTTTCCAGCAAAAAATGGAAAGAAATGGCTCATGATCATGAAAAACGAAATTTCTTAATTAGTGTGACGACATAAAACAATGATCATAATTTCTTTCATTGTCAAAATATCATTATCATTTCACCAACAATAAGTATATCTATATTTAACTATGTTTGTAACTTTTGCTGATTCTAATCGAATATTAACGCCAATTATCTCCAGAACGTGACATCGAATCTTAAGAAAGAATATTTAGCCACAAAGCAGAAAAGAAGAGGACATGAAACAATGATCATTTAACATATGTGAAAAAAAAACACAATCATCATTATCACTTCACCAACAATAAGTATCTCTCTGTTTAACTATGTTTGTAGCTTTTGCTGATTCTAATCGAATATTAGGTATTCATCAAATAAATCTTCAGAATGTGACATCGAATCCTAAGAAAAAATATTTAACAACCACAAAGAAAAAAGGACATCATTACTTTATCAAATATTTCAAGTAGTGGGTCCAAAATATTAGATTCGATAGGTAATGCATAACAGTTATCGTCTGATGCCTCAAAGAACTATTAGAGTATTCATAAGTCATAACCTTTTCAATTAATCTATACACTAAACAAATCTGACATGTTGTGTTTACATCAATTAGCTATCTCTTCTAAGTCATGGCATCCATACATGGTCAAGACTCCTATGTATATATTATACATTAGACTAGTATATATGTATTGTATATATATTATAGATTTGTGAGTGCAATTAGCACCGAAAATGTGAAAGGGAAAGAAAAAAAGACAGAGTATTGGTGACAAAGTTGTGTGCTGAGAAGATGTAAAAACATGTGAGCCCACATGGGATGTGCCTTTGACCACATTCCTTACCGACAACACATGCCACGTTCCCTCTTCCCAGTAGTATAGTAACAACATGTTCATTTTCTTTGTTTTTCCATATTTCACCCCATATGTTTCTGTTTGTCAAGTTTCACCCACAATCTCCAAAGTCTCATGAGCTTACCTTCTTAGATGGTAATATTTTTTTGGTAGCATGAACAAAAATTTAGATGGTGCAGTTATTAATTAAAGGATTCTCGGCACAACTGGATAAAGCACTCGTTTTAGCCACCGAATTTTAAATAGCTATTATACATAAATTATATAATTTTCAAATTGTGAAAAAAATTAAAATTAATTTAGAAATATTTATAACTTCTTAAATCTCAGATCCACCCCAATGACAGGTAGCAAACAGTTTGAATTGCAAAAGAATTTGGAAATATAAATGTGTAAAAGAATAACGAAGTGAGTAGTATTAAAATCATTCATTACAAAGTTTATCATGGTCTCCAAAATATATATAAGTTTTGAGAAACTGTTGTAACATGGTGTTAAAGAGGATTTATGAACTCTGAAAACACACGCAAAAACAAAAATGGGATTGGTAAAAATATGTATAAGAGATTTGTTTCGTGTTATACAAACATCGACATACTTGAGAAGCAAGAAACTGAAAATGTACAAGCTTGCTCAGTCTTTTTTTTTTTTTTCCTCTTTTCTAAATCTATAATCATATTTATCAAAACCCAAACGATCCAAAAACTAAACTTGAGTTCTCATGCGCCATTGGTAACGTTATCAGTGTGACCTCCATTGCCATTCACTTGGGCCCTAGGTCTCTGAGAAACCATAAAGATATTGTATACATTAAGATCAAGTTCTCAATCAGATTTTGTCACTGAGAAAACTAATTTAGAATCCGTACCCTATCTGCAGGATCAACACCGTTCCCGTTTAAGAGTTTGTGGTTCTCTTCTTTGGTTCTGTCTTTAGAACTCACCGGAAGCAACACCGTTGTCCGATCAGGCAACTCTGTTGTAAAAACAAAAACATATCAGAATCTGGGAGGGTTCTCTGCAA
Source organism: Moricandia arvensis (assembly GCA_905132765.1). Classification (NCBI taxonomy): domain Eukaryota; kingdom Viridiplantae; phylum Streptophyta; class Magnoliopsida; order Brassicales; family Brassicaceae; genus Moricandia; species Moricandia arvensis. Next base: position 87,019 of record CAJHQP010001645.1, read on the forward strand.
GTAAAATCTGAAGCAAAAGGATCAGACCTGGTAGTTTCTTGTCGAGGAAGAACACAACCAAGTTCACTGTATACCACGCAACGACAACATCGACTGTGTAATGTTTGCGGGACGCGATAATCAGTAGACTTTGCAAGATGGCAATGATCCAACCTAAGAGCTTTATAAACCTAAAAGAGAGACAATGTGTTAGCTAAAGAGTTATTGTTAGGCGTTTAACGACATTTCCAGAGGAACTTTGTTACCTTTTAGAACCGTACTTCTGGTAAGTGAGGACAAAGACTAATGTGAATATCATATGCGATGAGAAAATCAAATCTCCACATCCGTATATAACCCCACGAGGAACTGACACGATCAAGAGTATTATCACATAAGAAGAAGTGTAACATCAGAAAATGTGTTGAGGGAAAAGGAAAATGTTAAAAAACTCACAGTTAAGCAAGAGAACCTCAAGAACGCTTTGTGGTCGTGGCAACCTGGCAAGCTCAGAACCCTGATAAGTAACACAAGAAGAGACTCACCAGAATAAACACATGAATATGGATGATACGTCATTTGTGTTAAAGAGTTTTACCTCTCTACAATGATAGTTAGGGCCAGGAAGCTGAGTGGAGTAGAACGTTATTACTCGGAGAAACTGACAAGCCTGTTAATGGAGCAAAATTCAATACGAGCAAGCCTCGAATTTGCATTTAAGTAGCAATATGAAGATGGTACTTACAACTAAGAAGGCGAGCACTCTGCACCATATCAACACAGTGTATATCTTCTTGGTTTTTACGATAAAAGGATGGAAAGTCCACTGAAAATTAAACCATTGATATGACGTCTTCTTGTTTTGAACAGAACCAGACATTGAATTCTGAGGAAACTCACCAGGACAAAGGAAAGAAACACACAAGTGAACACAGTTTCACTTATGTAGCTATTCTCTTGACCAAGCTCCTATTAATATAAAATCACATGCATAGAGATTCAATATGTCATATATACTATAGAAAACAAGGATCAACCAACCAACTAGCTGAGACAAACCGGAAGAAGAGTATATCCAAGATCCTGAAGCGTTGGTCCTGGCCGATGAAAGTAATGAACTCCCCTAGCAGCTAAACCATGAATATACTGCACATAACAAATGCATTCATAGAAGTGTAAAACTAAAGTAAACCAAGAGACAGAAATGCATATAGGTAAAAACAAAAAAAGGGGTCTTTTCAAGACTTGTGCTTTAAGTTACATACATGTATAACAAACTGTGATCATAACCTTTTACTGTATCCTACTTTTCCAGTTTCAGACTTAAGCTAAAAGAAACCCACAAAATTAAGGATTTGCTCAAAAATGGGTAGTAATCATTCAACAATAAGAACAAAAAGGTGTCCAATTCAAATCACAGGAGGAGTCACTGGATCTAATCTACTCAGCGCCAGTATTCAATTACAGACTAAAGTTAATTATCAGAAAGCAGAATATATAAGAAAAACCTGACAGAGAAGACCGGCAAGAAGGTATTTCCAGTTGGCGGCAAGAAGACCAATCTCCGTCGTTATTTCCGAACAAACTATCTTCCATATCTTTAAAAACAATTACCAAATCAGCTACTATTTATTCCACAAAAATAATTGAAAAAATTCAAATTTGGAACACACAAGAAGTGTTACCTTAGAAGCTTCGCGGCGAATGTAAAACGTCATTCTTTATTGATCTTCTTCCACCTCCATACTACAAAAAAAAACACCTTAACAAATTCGAAAATTTTCAAATTCTATCTCTCTGGAACCGAGCTCTTCACCGGGGAAAGAGGTCGTGAATTCTCCGAACCCAAGTCGCTGTAAACCGTCGCTTTGACTCAACGTTGGATCGGAGATCAGAAAAGCTGAAACCAGAATGACGGTGACACCAAAAAGGGGAAAGAAAAAAAGAAACCACAAACGATCACAAAAGACGAGAGAGATAGAGAAGAAGAATCAAAGAACAAAAGCTTTTAAAAGTAGAAAGAGGATTTTTCTTTTTAAGAGGAGGATCTGAGACAACGATGATCAACGACAAAAGCCCCCTAACTACAATTTTAATTCACCGTTTTGCCAACAAAAACATTTAAAACCATCGTTGTAGGTTTGTACGATGAAACGCGACTTCCACACGGAGAGAAAACGGTTCAAACATTATTTTACATATTAATTTGGCGACTTTTATTGTTCTTTTATCTTAATTAAATTAAATTAAATTAGTGATGGTTGGAAATAGTTTTTGTTTCCATCATATAAATTTACTCTCTACATTGGATGTTAAAATGTTTAGGGAATCATTTATTTTGTTTTTGCAACATGTAAATTTATTTTACACATTAAACAAACTCTAAATAAAGCAAACATTGCATTTAGTTTACAAACAAAAAAAGCAAGCATAGCATTTATTAAGCAATAAACCTTTAACCTGAATGTATAAATTAAATTTTTTTTCCTTTTAAATACTATTTTATAGATTTAAAAGTGGATCTCTCTCGTGTGCTAATTTTAAACAAAACTTTATTTGGTGATATTTGAAAATATGTCTCTTAATATTAATTGAACTTAACACAATCCATTAATTTAATATTTTCTGTGTATCAGAGTACTGATAGACCGTTCTATAGGAGAAGGTGAGTACCGTTGGTCGTTTCATAAGCTCTGTATCTCTCTCATGTAAATCTGGAGCTGACAAACTGGAAAATCAAAACACCTAACAAAGCAACACCGAGCTGGATTCCTATCTGAACCATCACATTCTTCAAGATCGGCCACGCTTTCTCCGACCATTTCCTCTTCCTTTCCGTGCCCACAACAGTCCTTGTCCTTTCTTCTTCCTCTTCTTCTTCTTCCTCGATTTCATCATTATCTTTTGTCTCATCTATTTCTTCTATAGGTTTCGACTCCTCTCTTATTTCCGAACCTACTTCAGTTATCTCCCCTGGTTTCTTGTCGAATAATCCTTTGAACTGTTTCCTAGCTTTGCTCTCTGCTTCCTGTGAGGTCCACAAGATAACGAGATTATTAGCAAAACATGTCTACATCATAAATAGCCTTTTGAACTCAAACACTACTGACCTGTTCCTTCTGCTTCAGTTTCAAAAGTGCCGTTGTCGCGTCAGCTTCTGATGATTTATCCACTTTGATCATCTAAACACATCGACAAAAGTCATTTCCATCTCCAAGGATTGGATTATAACAAGCAGTTTTCAGGATAACATACCATGTTGAAGTCATTTCTAGCGTCTTCATACTCTCCACCTGCCATGTAAGCCATTCCGCGGCGGTAGAGACCCTTCACATGGCCAGGCTTTGCTTCTAGAACCTGTTTGGAAATTGGTGCACATAGGTCTCAGAAATAGCAACTTCTGGTTAAAGAATAAGCTCTTAAGAGTGTGTTTATTGGATGTTCACCTTATTACATGTCTCTACAGATTTCCTCCACTCTCCCAATTTAAGCAAGCAAGCCGCAACATTCAGATGTAACATATTCTTCAAAATATTATCGGAGCAAGTTAATACTTATTATATAATCTGTACATACCTATAACTACAAGCTTCAATGAGAAGATAAACTCACCCTTGCGTCACCAAAAACTTTTCCTTCCTCGTCATCTTGTGGATTTACATGATTAAATTCCCGGAGCACCTAAGTTTGAGTTGACAGCTCAGCAAATGTTAATACTAGAGGAAATTTGGTTTCATTTGTTTTGGGCTCTGTTACCTTTTCGTACTTAGCTTTTGCGAGCTCGAATTTTCCTTCTTTGAAAAGCCTGTTACCCTGAAGTTTAAAATATAACCAAAAGCAGAGAAGAGGAATAAGTTTTCAAAGATCTGGTGTGACCTGATTCGCACACCAGATTTGCTAATACAGAACTCTCTAGTGGAACATTTTAGGAGTATATATGTATTAGCAGAATATTTGATCCATACCGTGCTTCTGATACTTTCTGCCTCATTCATGATGCTCTGGAAGTCCAACCCAGTCCAGTCCTATCACAAGATTCTCTAGAATCATAAGGAAGCTGTTTACATTTCCTAGGGTAAGCATCAACGCTAGACCAACTTACTTTAGGCGTTTCGAAACCAAGGAGTTCAATCTCCCACTGAACATGTGCACCTTCAGGAACGCCAGGCGGCCTATCAAGAAATAAAACAATCAAAATGCGTCTGTTTCTCCAATAAGAGTATATGCTATCATGTTCAGAGTGATTTACAAAGTTACGTGTCTACCTTGGAAATTTGTCATATGCATAATCAGGGGGACATGTAACCCGAGCAGTCTCCCCAGGTAGCATCAAACGAGTACACATCTCAAACCCCTCAGGCACCTGCCAAATAACAATCAAATATCAAGCATAAATAACTCCACCAGGGTGGTTTTCGACGTTGGAGTAACTGACCAGTCCTTCTCCTGAACTGAACTCCAACGGGTGATCATTATTTTCAATCCTACTATCATAGAAGACAGTCTTCTCTTCATTGAGTAGCATGCCCTTGTAGTGAACGCTTAACCGACTGTCTTGGAGAGGACAATCCATTGGAAATTCTCCTAATAAGTTGATGAAACATTGCAGATCAGAAAAGTCTAGCAGACAAAACTAAATATTTAGAAAACAAGAGCATGGAGTCTAGCAGATACCCCAGCAAGATGTATAAGAATAAAACTCACATCATGTTGAAGCAAGTAAGAAATTGTTAAAAAGAAAGTGTGAAACATACCCCTTCCATCTTGAATTCGACGTTTTATGAGACGTCTATCTCCAAGCATGTCTCGCACCTTCAAAGTGAGAACTTGAATGTCAATGGCTCAGTTTCCCAAGTATTAATTCGCAAAATACTACATAAGTAAACAGAATAATACGAGTGAGTTTCGTCTGTCGCATACCTGAATGAAATGCACAAGTTCAACCTCAAAATGAACTTCCTCAAGGTCTTGAGCTATATGCATCAAAGGAGATTCAGTCAAGTACTGCCTGCGAACATATATCACTGCCTTCTCTTTCCGAGCCATTGTTCCAATTCCGATTTCAAGACCTTTAGGCACCTGCCTAATTGACAAGCTATAGTCAGCCATGATAATATTCCACCACAAAAGATATGCATGGACAGAGTAAAAAACTGAAGATGTCCCAATAAACTTAACAATCACCTCAGATTTTCCAAACGTGAAGAAATAAGGTTCTTCTTTGTGAGATAAGATCACTTGGCCATCGCCGGATATAGCCGATATCCTAAGAGACACCAAAAGTATGCATTTAAACTTCACAATGTTTCAGCTCACAAGGGAAAACAAGGGAAAATGGTCTTTAAATTATCAATTAAATTACCTGGCCTTTACTTCATAGGGTTCTCTGGGAGATTCCCATCCCTCACCTTCATTTAGAATCTTTCATATAAAAGAAAACCAATACGTGAGCCATCAGAAAGAACCAGAAATATTTGGATCATATCATTCTGCGTCTACATATTCTCCCTTACACTACCCCTTGCTCACACCACCAAAGAATACATCATCCCCCGGGAAAATTCATGTCTACAATTATAGGAAAATCAGGTCCTACCTTCTTGACGACCCCCAGATCATCACTTGCAATCTGGACAATTAACACAAGGGAAACGAATGCTTAAGTCACAACATACGAAATGGGTTTCAGAGTCTTTAGACTAAGTAACACAGTATATCGCAGTTTGTAAAGAGATCTTGCCTTGGCTTTAGCAAAATCCAGTAGTTCAATCTCAAAATGAAGCTCATCATCTTTTGGAAAAACTTCTGGAGCTGAGACTGGACAATCCTTCTCTGCATAGTGCATTTCAGGTTTCATCTTGAACTGAAACCAAATAAGAAAAAAGAAAAGATAAAGAATTCATAAGCCTTGAAGAATCAAGAAAATGATCTGAAGGTAACGGAAATTTGGTGCACTAACACAGCCAAGTTCATGTAACTCAAGCATATAAACCAAACTACTAAATCCGAGCAAAGAGACAGGTAATATACAATATTAGCAAAGCACTCGAAGACCTGAGCTTAGTTAGTCCACACAAGTAGAAGGACAAGAACGGATCTCTAAAAAGGTTATGAATTACCATAGCAATTTCACCCTTATGCATAGTGGGAATCCCTTCGAGCAATCCAAGTATCATTTTGGTCTTCCCCAAGACATCTCTTATCGGTAAACCTCTCCCTAAAGGAGCATCAACACACATTCATCCAATAAGTCCTTAACAAAAAGCTCAAAGCAACTCCCACTAAGAAAAAGTTCATCAGCCTCACCTCCACATTCTGATCTCGTTGATTCCACTACTACACCATCAAGTGTCCTCACAGTACAATGATATATAACCTGAGAAAAGAAAACACACACATGAGCACTGACCACTCTTTACTATCTCTAACCAGATCTTTGAAACTAGTACCTGATCACCATCCTTAGGGCTTGACTCGCCTCCTCCAGGTCTCACCAAAGCTTTCAACAAGCTCCCAGGAACAATCTTCTTCCTCCTACTCCAAATACGATTCTCAGATACATCAAATTCATAAACCTATTCCTAAAAGCTCCAATAACTCAGCAGGAGATAGAAGAAACCACACGAACCTCTTATCGTCTTCCGTTTCGGACTTCTTCTTCTTCGGTAAGTGATTCTGCTCCGTCGCATCCATTTTGCCGTCGATTTCGCTAACCTAGAGTTGAAGATCTACAACTTCGAAATCGAAGCGTGATGCAAGAACACGAGGCTGAGTTTGATCTCTCTACCTTCCTCTCTGGGTAGCTCAACCACTCTTGAGTTAAATTCCAGCAAATATAGAAAAATATATATTTAACATTTATTAATTATTATAAAATATAAGAATTATTATTAATTTCATTTCATTTTAGTCGTGGTTTTAAGTTTTACACACAGATTAAAAAAACATTTAATTTTACATATTTTCAAAATAAAAACATCATTACTTATAAATATAAACACATTTCAACATATAAAATTATTAAATTTTAATTTAAAATCATATAACTACATTTATTTTAAAACAAAAATTTTACTCTACAGCAACATAAACAAAACCGAGGAAGTATAAAACAAATCAACAATCAATAATTATTTTAACTAGAATTTACATCTCACGGATATATTTGTAGTATTTGCACCACTCTGTAAGATTCAACGTTTAAAAAGAGGTTTTCACAAAAAAGTATATAGATAACTATTTATTTGAGATGAGTATGTTTGGGGAGTGTTGAGGTGTCACCGATGCTAAGAGTGTTTGATCATATGGTCATGGTGGACAAGAATATAGATTTTTGGTATTTGATGATGCGTGTGTGTTCTGATAATGGAATGGGAGATGATGCGATCGTGTTGTGTTGTGTTTGTTCAAGGAGATGATGAAACATGGTTGAAACCAAGTTGGGAGACATTCCTTGTTGTTTTCATGGCTTGTGCTAATGTGGGTGAGGTAAAAGAAGCGTTTTTTTTTTTTTTTTGTGGCCATATGAACTCATCCTGTATAGTCCACTCGAATATCCAGAAAAAAATATTTATTTGTGGGTTACATTACCACTTATAATCAATTATATTTTTCATAGGTCTGAAATATTCCCGATTAACAAAAATAATGTATTTCGCTTTTCGATTTGATGCATAACGTGTATGGGACTAGTTCAGGGAGAGTAGGAGTTTCAGAATCTGAGCTATTAAAAGGACGAAGCTAAGGAGATGGCTGCGAAGAAGGGAGCGTTTATGTTCCGGACACAAGGTATTTTCTGCATGGCATCGACGAAGAGGCTAAAGAGCAGGCACTAATCTACCACCGTGAGAAGTTGGCGATTGCTTATGGTATAATAAGCACACCGCCTAGTAAGATCCCTCACAATCATCAAGATTCTCCGTGTGTGCAATGATTGTCACAACTTTATGAAGATCATGTCCAAAATCATTGGCAGAGGAGTTGATTGTGAGAGACAACAAACGTTTCCATCACTTTTAGACATGGTAAGTGTTCTTGTGGCAATTAGTGTAACAAATGCTTCTCGGGTTTACCTTGTGAGTATTATGGATGTTGATAAGTCTTGTTTGACAAGTCTTAATGGGCTTTAATGCTGAACATGCTTCTAGTTTAAAGCCCGTGTAATATGAACGATACAAAATTCCCTGAGTTTTGCAAATGGTTATAATTTTATTATGGTCAATGTGGTAATTGGTAAACAAGAACCAGTTACATGCACCTATACGTAGCCCTAAGAAGGATAGTTGTTGAGTTGTGAGCTTCAATCTTCCAACGACAATATGTTCTAACAAGAAACTAGACCGGATGATATCATAATAATCGGTTCATGAACACCGATTTGGTAATGAGTTGGTGGTTGTTAGTTGAGCAAATATGTTGGACCGTTGAAGATTAAAGCTAACCATGTGAGAACCTTACCCAACCCATGTTTCTCAATTATTGTTGTTCCTTTTTCTCTTTTAAGCATTTAAAATACAAAACCGATAAGTTGCAAATATGTCAACCTGTACTATAAATTGGTTTACAATAGCAGTAGTGTAATAGTGATGGGAAGACTCAAAGAGAAGGAAGAGATGTATATAATAAATAGATACATTTTGGAATCTAGCTAATCCATTCTCTTGCAATCTAAGTGTGTCAACTTCACACTCATTTATATTTTCCATTGTCTATATTATAAATCAACCATTCACATATATACATTTTGTCTTCAGTACAAAACAATCTTAAACTATACTATCAAACATCGTAATTTTCGTTAAAAACGCGCATTTACCACTGATTTGTTTATCGTACACCGAGTTGTTTTTGGATCTCAGCATTTATTGACATTTTATGACGTTTTGCTTTTATGTACTCCCTCCGTTCCTGAAAGTAGGATTTTCTAGAATTTACACGTTTATTAAGAACATAATTAATGTTTATGATTAACTATATTATTTATTTCTATTATGCAGTTTCCAATAACTATTGACCAATAAGATTTAAACAGTTTAAGTATTTTTAATTAATGTTTCTTGAAAGTATACAATTCATTAACACTAATTAATAAAAGTACCTTAAAATTCTAGAAAATCTTATTTTGTGGAACAAAAAAAAACTCCCACAAAATCTTACTTTCGGGAACGGAGGGAGTATTCGTTAATTTGAACTTTTATGTGGTTTCGGAGTAGAAGAATACAAGGAATATTGTAAAATAAACATATGAATACTTCGAGAATGTAAATTCCGAAAATCTAAATGTGAATACATAGACTAAACATGCATGTATTGGCGTGTTATTTTCTTCAAAACAATCATATATTATTGTTTATAATTTTGATATCTGGAAGATAAAAATAGATGCAAGTAGCATAAATGCGGAGTCGTGTGAAAATGCAAGCGAGTTTGATTAACTCATGTACAAACAATAAAACGATGCCACTAGTAATAACGAACGGTGTGGAGCAGTCAAAGTACATAAACAGCAGCATCCAACATGTGGGTCCTATCTCCAGCAAAACAAAGACCAAAAAAATTGGTTTCCCAATCTAATGTGAATCCGGACGTCGGATTTGGTCGAACCGGCTTAGCTCGAACAGTTTGACCAGAGTGGCTTAGGGCATAATTAACCTGAAACCCCACATGAGGTTTCTATTTTTTTTTTCTTTTTTTTTGATTTAAAGAAAAAAAAATGAATCAAGTACGGGCCGCCACGTGGCCGTGAGACCCGTAAACAATGTAAGAAACCCTCTAAAAACAGTTTTTATTTAGGAGTTTTAAGAAGCGGTTCTTACACTGTTCATGGGCCCCACAAATATATGGGGTCTGCGAACAGTGCAAGAACTCCTCTTAAGAGACACCATTAATCATGATTTTAGGCCTTGGCTGCAGAAGTTAAGAGGAAACATGGTGGGCCTTGAGATTTAAGGGGTCTAAAGCGACCTTTTTGATGATTTCGACTAAATTTTTTTTAACAAATTTGGGGGCAAAAAGAAAAAATTTGGAAGCTTATATATATATAATTATTTTTCAAAAAATTTAGAAGTTCAAGGCAAATGTTTCATCTGGCTTTCCCGGGATCGGCCCTCTGAGGGAATAACATATATGAAGGGATTGCCTCTGGTTTAGTGTGTTTGTGTGGATTATGTGATGGTATTGGATGGAAGACTGAGCAAAATTATGTTTAAAGTTTTGGTTAGGCTAATTATAACATGGTGTATAGTGCCAATACGTTCTATATAAAAATGTTCACAATTTGGTTTGTGCTTCGTAACATCTTCACAAAACCAACAAAATGCCAAATAAATTACGGTTGAAGTAGAGCCAAGAGAAAGTATATTATTATTAATGCCGAGAAAAGAATCACTTATTTTAACGTTTAAATTGTATGATACTCCATACTTAAGCAAACAATAGTACGGTTGACAATTAAAAAAATAAGACTAATTAAAGATTGTAATAGTATTGAAAACTAACTTAAAGTTTAAAACTAATGGTAAGACAATGGTATTGTACATGTCACTAAAACAAAACAACATTATGGAGAAACCCAAGATAACTAAAAACAGCTGCCATTACTCCAAAAAAATTTCGATATCAGAGATATTAGCAATAATTAACCTGACGACAACATGTTTATTTTTCGTAATACCGAATGGGCTAGAGAACAAAGTCTGCACGTTACTCCACAAAGAAGAGAAGACACCAGCGTTTAATCAAATCCAGTTCCCAAACTGTTCGTGCGTTCCTGGATAATAATAAATAATATTCAATCTGTTTCATAAGTATTGTTTTTTAAAAAATATTATAAAATAAATGTTATTTATGATGTTTGATGAAAAATTTATTAACTTTTTATTTTATTTTATTTTATTTTATTATTGGTTAAAATATAGTTAGGTGTATAGATAATTGTGTTTTAATATATAGAATATATGAAATTAATTATTTTTTAATTTGTGTGCATGAAACCAAAATGACACTTAATATGAAACAGATTGAATAGTAACAATTTAGCTTTCTCAAAAGATAAAAGTTTTCATATGGTTTTTTTTAATTTTTATCATAAAATTAAAAAAAGTAGTCAAAACACTTGTTTTATTTTAAAATTTTAATTTTTTTAATTTAAAAATTTAATTCAAAAATTTTACTTTATAACTCTAAATTTAAATTAGTTGATCCAATAAATATAAATGTATATTTATATACATTTATATTTTTTAATAAAATCTATTTTAATTAATATTTTTTTAAAAAATATTTTATTACAAAAAAAAATTTAGATTTATTTTAAAATATTTTTCTTCTCAAAATTTTAGTGCTACTAATAGTAAAGTATTAATGATAACCTGAATATTGTTCACCGAGCAAATAAAAAGGCTCGTTAGGCGAAATCAACCAGAACGAAACAGTTACGTTTGTGTACATCATAGAATCGCCTCTTATCTTTTTGTATTTATCCGTTGTTACTGCTCGGTGTCAGTAGTTGTCCCTCAAGTGGTTCTTTATTTATTACCAACATATTTATATGTAAGATATTTTGAGTTTTTTTTTCCTTGTGAAATTTAACTGTAAGATTAGGATAGTATAATCTCTCCTCTTAAACCAGTTCGTAGATATTTTGAGTTTTTTTTTTTCCTTGTGAAATTTAACTGTAAGATTAGGATAGTATAATCTCTCCTCGTAAACCAGTTCGCGTCTACCTTTTTATAGAGTACCCTTTATATACATCCTTTCTAACATTTTCTGACCATCTCCAATGGTTATTTCTACTTTTTGTTATATTTCAAATATAAAATATTCTAAAAATAAAAACAGTTACTATTAACACATTTTAATGGCACTCTATAATATCCTATATATTTCACTTCAAAATAGTATTAACTTTATTACAGATTTAGATTTACTCCAATAATTTACTCTATAATAGAATAGAAATAAAAAAATATTATTCACTCTATATATAGAATAATTCTATTATAAAATAAATTATAGAGCAAACGTAATTCTATAATAGAGTTATTTTATTTTAAAATGAAATATATAAAAAATTATAGAATAATCTAGTGAAATTTCAGAAATAATGTTTAAAGTTTTAAAAAATTAGAACTGAAATTTGAAAATTTTTAAAAATAAAAAAATTATTACGGTCATGTTTATAATTATTTTTGTGATAAAAAAATTTAAGAAATTATTTGAAAAAAAATAACCTAATACTATTCAGCCTTCTATATTTTATGTAACATTTGATGTACCACTGAAGCAACTTGTACGCTATATTTGATGTTTAGAGAGAAAATTAAAGTACCATGCTCTCATTCGTGAGATTTTCTTATCCACAACATTAAAATATTAGTATGCAAAGAATTTTTAGAAATGATGCACCTAAGAAGAGTATTGGCAAACAAAATTATTAAACAATCCTTTACTTTTAACTAATACTTTATCCATTGCTTAAGAGCTTGTAGAACAAAAGATAGGAAGAGTAACACTAAAGCAACAGCCCGGTGACAAGACTGAAATTATTAAATTCCTTTTGTTCTTCACTAGTCATCATCAATGGTGGTTAAAAACGATCCAAAACCTCGTCTTTGTCCACATCTTTCTCCTCCCTTTATCTATTATAAACCCTAATTTTGCCACTACTTCAAAACCCTAATCTTTATTCCTCCTTTCACTTTTCTTCAAACGATTCCTAAAAAGCCCAAAAGTGGTCAATAAGCCCAGTCCGAAGGTAACCGAGGCTCGTTCACTGCATGTTCTATCTTCATCTGGCTCGAGTATCCACCATTGTTGCTCCTCTGTTTCCATGACACATCTGTTAATGAACAAAAGAACAAAGAACAAAAGAATTAAATGATAACAAAACGAGTATTTAGTTAAATTTTATTTTAATCAGTAATAAAGTCTATAAGGGTTGTTTGGGGTTTGTTATACCGTTGAGACTAGCCGAAGGCCGTACCGCTGGCTGGTGACCCATAGACTCGTGCAAGTTAAGGACATGCGCCACTCTAGCCGGAACCAAAACCGTACCAAGAGCTAAACCGAAAGAGTTTACAATCATCACAAAAGATTCTTAAACCAAGAAAATTGAACGGTTAGGATTTAGAAATTAAAAGTCCGTAGGAACTTACTGGGCTTCTGGTGAGTCTCGGCGGGTACGGTGGAAGTTTGGTTAACGCGACGAGGCAAGAAAACACCGGTTCCGGTTGAACCACGCTTTCCGGTACGGTCTCCGAGGAAAACATCACGCCTCTGTGGCCATGCAGGTGGCGACAAATCCACACGACCACTACTTTTTATGTGATTATTCACCCTCTGCTGCGCTAGTTGACGATGGTGTTTCATCAACTGTTGCTGCTTTAGCTGCTGAAACTACACAAAGAAGACAAAAAAAAAAACTCAGCACAAAAAAAATAATTAAATCTCGAAGAAGCGATACTTAGAGAGAGAGAGAGAGAGATTGGATTACTTGAATAGCTTGAAGCTTCTGGTACTGGAGAGACTGGCGGCTGTAAAAGCCAGAGCCGTCGTTAGAGATTTTCGCTGCGGCGATTGGGTGTTTTCTGGGAAGATCAAGAAGCCCTCTGCCACTATAGTGGTTGTTGTAACCGTTGAGATTCATCATCGACAGTTCCTCCGCCGCGGCGCAGTACAGATCCCACGCCGCCACCTTCGCCTGAGACGAAACTCGCGGAGTCTGTTGATGGGAACGAGTCGTACTCCACGCCTGAAAGTAACAGTTAGAGAGTTTAATCGAACGGCGGAAACATGATATAGGACGAGTCATCATTACCTTGGCGCCGGAGAAATCATCTTCAAGAGTTGACTGAACCATTTCCCGGCTCAATCCGGCTAAGAAATGCTCACCCGAGTCCAACCCAAAGCCATGACTCGGGTCGTACGGTAACAAAGACTCTTTGTTCTCCTTCTCCACTATGAAGTCATCGTCAGTGAGAAACTCCGGCGGAAGCCAGAACTCAGCGTCGTCGACTAAGCAAGCAGGTTCCATGGCTTATCGAGTAAGTGGGTTTTTTAAAAGCTTCAATAATGAGTCTGAGAAATGAAAAAAAGGATCCAGTTTCAGGTATTTGTAGGCGAAGAAAGGAAGAAGATGAAGTGGTGGTGGTGGGGGTGGGGGGAGAGGTTTCGTTTCCACGCCCCTGTTTTTAAAATGGACTTCACGCGCTTAAGATACAGCGTACAGGGAGGAGTGAGTGTGGGTGGGCCTACTACACTACTGGGCTACTACGACGGGGGTAATACTAATGGCAGCAAGTACGTTAGTGGGACATACTCTCAGAACACGTGATAGGGTTAAAACCGTAATCTTTCTGGCACGTGTCTTGTATAAGTTTACGAGATTACCCACCCTTTCAACTTACGGTCCCTAGAAATCTAACACACATATCCTTTTGTGTGTGTATGTGTGTTAATAGAGGCATTGAATGTGAAAACGTGTATTAGACGTTTTTGATTCGAGTATAGCTTCTGTACCGTTGTGTTTTTTTCCATTTATGGTTACACACACAAGTCGTGTCTCTTCCTCTGGGTACGTTGAATATTTTCGTGATTTCAAATGAGTATATAACAAAAATAGGTTACAACAAACAAAAAAAATAGCTTACTATAGAAAAGATTGAAAATAGTATACTGGTAGAGATAGGGCTAATAACGTAATTTAATAGACGATATGGTGTCACACCACCGTCCTGGAAAGCGCGTTTATTAGGTTTGATGTGTACTTTCTTGATATGTTATGCATGCAAATGACGAATTTGCCCTTAGATCTTTTGGAGTTTTTTCGTTGGGTTTCTATAACGGTGCCGAAACCAGATGGATTCTCTCAACTGCACTGCACGTTAACGTGACGTGGCATAAATACGTGTCATATTATAATTAGTTGAGTTTGTCAATATGTGACATTTGGCTCCATATCAGAACCCACTTGGCAGAACGGGGAACGGGACGTGATTCTTCGCTTGCAAGTTATTCCACCCCATTTCCCACTACTTTTATTCATTAGATTGCAATTTTAAAGTTTCCTCTAAAATAAATTTAATACTCCCTCATTTTTTTTGTTAGATATGTTTTACGTGATTATTCTCAATTATAGTTTTTATTATAAATGTAATATTTAAAAATATATTCTTTTGATTTCAAAATAATTGATGTTTTGACTAAATGCATAAAATTAAGAGATACATTTTTCAAAAGAAAATTATATTACAAACATATCTGAAAATAATTCAGTCAACCATAAAATATTATAAAACATTATTGAGCACATAATTTTTAATAAAATTACGTTAAATAAAAACCACTAAACATCATCTATTTTGAAACATAAAATAGTTTTCAAAACATAATCTATTTTGGAATGAAAAGAATAATTGGTTAATACAATTTTTGATAAAAATAAAGCTATCTAGATATATAAAAATATCATCTATTATAAAACAACAAAAATTATTTAAAATATCATTTATACTTAAACAGATGGATTAAATTATAAAGGAGATTATGTAAACCAAAAGCTTAGTCGACTAATTAACACAAGGATAAACATGAGATGTCACTGACAAAAAAGAACATGAGATGTCTGTCGCAATGGTTGACGTTTAAAGAGAATTGTTTTTGTATTTATCTACTTGAATGGTTTGTGTACACATACATATACGCGTTTCCTACAATATTATAGATTTATCCAAACTTAACGCGAAAGAAATTAAGCAATTTCTTAAGTTTTACATATTTACAAATTCAAATTTAATTGAGAATATTTAAGTTACGAATGGAAAAAAAAAACTGAACCAACTAATTGAATCCAAACTAATTTAAACCAAACCAAAGTTATGTCCTAGTTATTTAGTTAAAGTTTTATTAATTCTACCAGTTCGGTTTGGATAGAGCAAACTAATTTCAATCATATCAAAAGATACAGAGTACAAAATAAAATAAAGTGTTTGTATAATTTATTTTACATATATATATATATTTTTATATGCATGTCTCGTTAATATCACTTGTTTCTTTTATAAATTTGTTTAAAAATTTATGTTGTTTGAAAATATAAGATGTTTTAAAGTTTAAAGATTAATTTCAATTCTATTAGAAAATGTTCAACCAACTAAATTTTACAATTTTGTATAATTAGTTGAATAATTTTAAAATTATATATTTTAAAATATTTGTAAAAATATAAATCTTTTAATTTTGTAAATAAGCTAAAATATTATATATTTTGAAACGAATGGAATGAGTACTAATTAAGAAATGCTAAGAAATACACACATAATAGACATTTTCCTTCACATGTGGGTTACCTTTACTATAGTCCATATACAGTACTAATTCTGCATATTCTTTCGTGCCTATATTACTTAGCTTTTTAAACATTATATTACTTAATGTTTTAAGGAGATGATGATGATGGTGTATCGGTTTATTGCTGATGGGAGAATGAATGTTTACTGTGATTGGCCTCCCACAAACTTTCCGAAATAGAAGAACACATTTCCGCAAAATGAAAATAAAGTGAAGCTGAAAGAGAGCTTTGATCTCTTGATTTTCTCTTAAGTATTAGTAATAATCTCTCTTTCTGCCGAAAGATAAACCGGAATTATTACAACATCGTTTTCTTCTTACTTACTTTTGACTCATCACAATAAAAACAAACCACTATTACTGCCAACTCAATAATTATTTTCTTTTTGAGGAAAACTTAATATATTATTAGATTTTGATTTTTCTGGTTAATTTTTTCTATAAAATTTGTATATAGTTTATGTTTTGATTTGATAAAACAAAATTTGAAACTTTAACAAAAGTATGGTTTACAAAATGAGACCATATCAAAATTTTAAAAATGCTAAATTGGCTATAGAAAATTTATTGTTTATTTTTGCATCGAAAATTTTAATTTACCCTGCACAAAGCATAGATTTTATCCTTAGATAATAAAACTTATAAATTATAGATATTTTCTTGTCTTAATAATACTTTAAAATTATTTTAATTATCTAACATTTTATTGAAATACTTAAGATAATAAAACCTATAAATTATAGATATTGATTTCAATTTTAAATTTTGGTTGTTTGTTGTAAAAAAAACATTAAAACTAATGGTTATTTTATATATTTGATAGATTAATTATAAAACCAAAACATGAACTAAAAAACTAAATATTACAAGTAAAAAATTAGTTGTAAGTATTTTGGGGATGATAAATACCATGGATCTTTCAGATTTGATGGTGGTTTCTTAGACGATTGACGATGACTTTCGTACAAACTTAACATTAGTTGTAACCGTTGACTATTATATGCTGTTAGTCAAGTTCAAGCATACATTAGTCATTCATTTTTCGTTAAGTATATATTGGGCAATTATTTTCATACATGTAACCGTCTCTATGTATATGAGAAGAAGTACCAAGAATATTAGAACTAAAAGGTAAATTAAAAAATATTTATTTATATTATTAACGGGATAGTTATATATAGATGAATGAGGATTTGTACATTTAAAGTAAGTCTAATACACAAAATAATAAATAGCTGGACTAAATATTTATCAGTTGGTCATGATATTGTTTTAATTGAATAGATTATTGACCATTTGTTTAATTGGTGCGGAAATTTTTTTTCCACTCTATTATCGCTGGTTAAGCCTAAAATCATAAAAGCTATTAAACTTGGTTTAATTATACGATTAAATCAGTTTTTCTATTTTAGACATTTCCAAAAGCTTTCAAACCTTTGAATTTTGAGGTTTTTGGTTCTTCAAAAAAATCCTCAAATCCTCCAATTTTACAATGAAAATCATACATATAAATATTATACAAGTTAGAATCCATACATTAATGTTAGTAATTAGGATCCAAATATGCCTAGTTACATTTTTCTCTATAACTTTAAGAAGAGTAAGATACCGATTGAAGTGTAATTTTTTATTGGTTTGAATTTATCTTTTATACACAATTAAAGTGATTAAGGATCCAAATGAATGGCCATAAACTGATTTCAACTTTTTATATTATGCATATATAAGTTAGTTGAGTTGATAAGATAATAACAAAAAAAATTAATTCAACAATTGATATCAAAGAAAATCTATAAATTAAGAGTTTTTAACTCGTAATCTTCAGATAAAAAACTAAAAAAACTCATTTCTTACTTCAAAATGAGTTAAACTGATCATATATAGGAACACTATGGAAATAACAATTTAATAATATGTTTTCTATTATTATGTCATGTATTTTTGTATTGTAGTAAATTGTATTTATAATATTATGTTTAATATTTTTAAGCTGTATGTATTATTTATCTATATAAAATTTAGTGGTTAGAATTAGTTTACATTAAAGTTGGAGACTAAATGTAATTAGCATAACACTTAAAATAAATTTGAAGTTTTTTTTAGAACAATTCACTCTTAATATTCACTTTGAGGATTTTGAAGTTCCTTCTCGGAAATGTTCTTAATTAATAAAAGTTACAACATTATACCGTAACGTATGACTCAAAATACATAATATAAATTGTGGATGGGTCTTAATTCACGGGCCAGAATACGTGCAATACATGCTTTCCTGTCTTTTTCTGTTGATATACTAATTAAAGGTCTAGGAGGCTATCAATCCCAAATAAAGAAAACAAGACACACACACATTAACATAATATTGGCTCAGAAAAGCTGACTCGCCAGTCTTGGCTTATTATATTTCTTGCAAAACTCACTGAAGAATGATGACAAAACTATAATTAATGGTGTTCTTGACATCTTGTTTTTGTTTAATCTTGTAGCTGTGTGCTAATAATTGTCTTAGGGATTATTTGACAATCTTTTAAGGTAATTGTTCAACGATCTCATGTATTCTTTTAGATTCCTCTTGACAATAAGCTTGCACACACATTCGAAATACTGATTCTAGCTTCATTGACTTTCTGAGCCCGCAACAAAGTGAACCTGGATCACTTTATTTAAGTCAACATTCTTTGCTCTCATACTATTTTCATGCAATTCTATTTCTAGAATGAGATATAGTAAATATTAATATACAACATAGGAATTAGTTTATTGATCATATCAATTAGTTTTAAGTTGAAAACTTATAAACACACATATAACAAACATGTGAAGAATGTAAAGAGTCATTAATTATTACCTTATGCGAAGTCGGACATCATCTAAAAAACAAAAACCTCGTACTTGTTTTTTGAAACTTGTTAGATCTTTTGCGATGAAAACATTAGTTTCCAATACAACATGAAAACATTCGAATTTTAATTCACAATTACATAAAACAGCATCGCAAAAAGAATATACATACGATATTCGACATCAGAGATGAATCATGCATGATGCATCACATGAACTCGACGAGGAAGCCTGAAAATGGACACAAATCTACACTGTATATGATTTTAACAACTATTTTTTTTTCTTTTATTATTGCTTCTCATGATCTTGTTTTTATGGGTGGATGGTGGAGTCCACTTTGATTTAGGTGACAATAACAATATCACTATGAAAAAAATCAAATAATTATACGTGCTTTAGAGACATATAAAGGAGTGTTTCGGGATGGTGACTTAAGCTTGTCTGTTTCCATAATTTACTCTCCTTTGCTTCTTCT
This sequence comes from Moricandia arvensis, assembly GCA_905132765.1. Lineage (NCBI taxonomy): Eukaryota > Viridiplantae > Streptophyta > Magnoliopsida > Brassicales > Brassicaceae > Moricandia > Moricandia arvensis. Next base: position 106,664 of record CAJHQP010001645.1, read on the forward strand.
CATTTTACTCTTTTTATATACTTTTTTTTTTTTGGATCAAATATAGCTTTTTGTTTGTTTCGGATAATTAAAAATATCGTTGGCTGCAGCTTCTATTCCAACCATATAACCACATGGGACCTTCTCTTGTTACCTCGTATATTTAACTGTTTTTTCTAGTCTTCAGTTGAAAACATGTATATGGCTGATCCATTAAGATGCGTAGAGCCAGCTAATATGCAAAATTTACTTATTAATTAAATAAATAACTGTGTCTATACCGTAGGACCTTAGGGCAAGATTAGTGGTAGACCTCAATTTTTGTCCCTTAAGATAGTTTATGAATATAATTGAGTTAAGGAATCAAGCAAGGGACTTTCGCTCAGAACACATATTATTGGTGGGACTTATGAAAGTCCATTAGTGTAAATATTTTTTTAAAAAAAAATATTGTAAACAAATTAGTTTTATAATTAATTACATTATTAGAGAAAGTAGAAATTAAAATATATAGAACATTAAAATTTTTTTAAAAAAAGAAAATAGTACAAGGGCCTCTTCGACCTCTCCTCTGCTGTCACGTCGCTCAAGGGACTCGTCCAAAAAGACCTTAATTAAGGGCTGGACCACCCAATTTCTTTTTTTTTGATTTTTTTGAGCCTAAAATAATGCAAGGGCCTCTTGTCGGGACCTCCTATAATCTTGCTCTTAGAACAACTTCAACAAGGATTTTTTAATAAAAAATCAAAATAAATAAATAATATATATGTATGTATATAAATACTAAGATTTAATTATAAGTATTTTAAAGTTACGTAAAACTCAATCTAAAGTTTTTCAAAGACATCATTTGCAACAAATCTCTCAAACTGAGTCCCTACAAATATTTTACTAAGATTTAAATTAACTTAAATAAATATTTAAATTTAACTTTTAAAATGAAACTATATAGTTAAAAATGACAAGTGCTTATATCAGTCTCTTAAAGTTTTAAGTGAATCTCTTACCAAATAGAAGTCTCTCTTTCCCATTATTGATTAGTTTATTATTTTTCGT